>OX388329.1:19657698-19785049 GCA_947579605.1 Athripsodes cinereus
ATGTGAGGCTATCTCTCAGCTCTTCGTTGTACACCAAAATTAGTTGAAGACTATGCGTATGCCCATATGTATTAGCTACCAGAAAGAAGTTTGCTTTAAATTTTATGTGTGTATAACAGTAAGCCTTTAGATTTGTATAAAATGTCCTTTTTGCCAAGAACATGTCACATATTAATCGACTTAATGCATTATATTCACCCACTGAAGTGTGCATTATTTTGATTCAGACTGCCAGTTCTCCCAGAGTTTTAGCCCCTCCCACACACACACAATCGAGATATTTAATTATATAACATGGTATTATACTAAGAATTCTATTTTGTAAATATTATTTACTATACATTGATTAAATATTAGTTTACAATTTTATATTCTATATAGTTATGCCGATGCGGTATGCCCGTTGAAGTACTAATTTTTGGACATTTTTTGATTGCCATATCTCTGTTCGTAGTAAAATCTCAAACTCCAAATTTTTGGCTCATAATACTATAGTACAGGTCTATTATGGGGTGATATTTCAAATTTTTATCTGGTCCCCCACCAGAGATATAGAGCTCGGAAAATGGAAAATTTTGAGAATTTCCAATTTTTGAATTTTTTTTTTGAAAAGAAGGGTCAAGTCTCAGACTTGAAATTTTGTTTATCAAACACAACTAGTACCTAGTTGTTTGTCAAAAAAAGTTTTGATGTGTGGACTCTTTCCCTTCGTCCAAAATCTTTCCGTGAAAATGGGAGTTTTTACAAAAGAGAGTTAAGAATGTAGACTGAAATTTCATCCCTTAAAATTATATTTAGGTGAAAATGTTTGTAAACAACCTTAAAGCTTATATTTTTATAAACAAACTGCCATTAGTTTCATGTTGATAAAATAAATAGGACCTGAGATATTTAAGTTTTCGCAAACCCTTTAAACTGCGAAAATGTCTCCGCCTAGTAAAACAAATATGGCCGCCACACAAAAACTAAAACCAATAAAATTAAAATAATTATCATTTTGAACTACCAACATATTGGGGTGATAGCATAAAAAATATCAATTTTTTCTGAGATGGTCAAGCAACCATTTTATTTATTTCTGGACCGCCTGACTTGGACTTACCCCTTACGGACACATAATAATAAAAGTATAACATATTAAATTGCAGCGTGCACATGCATAGGGAAAGGGAAAAGGATTTAGGAGTCAGATGCTAAATTCAATGAGAGAAAATGATTTTTGACAGCTTGTCTGAAAGAATTAAAGGTATTAAAGGTATTTTATATATAAGATTATACCACAATTATGTAGGTACCTTTTATTAACTTTGTCATAACTTTTTTTTGTGACATTAATGAAAATAGTTAAATAATAATAATACACCTACCTAACATTGCAACACGCGCAAAATGTAACACAATTATCTGATTCTGTTGTTGATAAAAACAAACCATAAACCTAGATTTCGAGAATTTTTTTTAGCTTAAAATGGTACACAACTAGGGGATTCGATCCCGACCCTTTTTTCTAATCCCGGGATTTCGGGATTATGTATAGTTGATCCCGGGATCCCGGGACTAGTCCCGGGATTGTATTGGTAATGTAAAGTGGTAACAAAAAGTCAGTAGGCCATGTCAAAATCTCTTTTTTTTACTTATCTGGCAATGAATTTAAGTTTTGAATCTGCAAAAAGTCGGTTAAACAAAATTACACTTCAAACTTCTTCTAAAATAAACCAACCAGGCACTTCTGTTTATGATTTATAAAAGTAACAATTAAACTTTTTTTATATCTTTAAATTGAATTCTTGTATTTGTATTTATTTCATAGTTTTAACCAGAGATGTGACGTATTTGAAATTAAAGTACTCAAAACACAAGTACAAAATACAAAATACGTAGGTATTTTCATTTTGTATTTCAAATACCTTTTCGTAAAAAGTATTTTGTATTTTATTTGAAATACTTTTTTTGAGTATTTTGTATTTTACACAAAATACTTTTACAAAATACCTTTTCATTTGTTTGAAACAAAATTCTGCCATTAATTGATATGCGCGTATGCAAGCTTTTTTTTGTCAATTTGTTGAATTACGAATACAACGTTTCCATTAGAGTACTCCATATTTGAGATATACACACATAATAATGATGATTGAACTAATTATACATGATGCCGTTGAATGTTCCATGACCATTCCAAGGGCGCTGTGATTTCTCCTGAACTGCAGCGTTTTCAACTTTGTCTGCAGGCAATCTGTTCCAGGCAATTGACGCTGAGACTCTGGTTCTCCTTTCTGTAAATTTAGAGGTATTTGCAATATTGAACTCTACGATTTTGTTCACGGCATTAGAAGCTGAGCACAGTCTTCGACTCGAATTTTCGTCAGCGGAATAGGATAGTGGATGGTGTGCTATTTTGTGGACAGTGAGACACAGTTTAAACTCCACTCTCTCTGAGACTCTCAGCTAGCGTAGACTTCTTAGTAGTGAAGTGATGTGGCAGCTCTGATTCTCTCTATAAATGATTCGGAGGCAACATTAAAAACCATCTGAAAACGATCGAGAAAGGTCTGGAGCAGTCCTGTATATAATATGATGATACAGTAGTCCATACGATTTCAGATTCGGAGTATCCATACTGATTTATTCTGCAGCCCAAGTTCAGGAATTCTCTAACCTGCTTGATACTCACTCCATTTATGACAATTTTCGCAGTCGCCTCATCTCTTCGAACAACCATACATTTTGTTTTGTTTTATTTATTTTCATGTTGTATTTTGACAGTTCTTCCTAAGACTTTATTCAACTCATCTTCATTATCTGCAAGCAATGCTATATCGAATCATGTCAACTCTTTCTCCATTTATCTATACTCTTGTCCAGTTATTCATTTCTTCTATCTATTCATCAATGGCTCGCTGTAGGTATATAATAGTTAGAGAGTACTGGAAATATTGAATACCCCTGTCTTACACCTTGTTCGACTATTTGTAAAAGGTATTTTAAATAAGTGTTTTAAAATACGTATTTTGTACTTAAATACCATTTTGAAAAAGTATTTAGTATTTTGTATTTGAAATACAAAAATTCAAAAGGTTTTTTATTTTGTAATTAAATACTTTTTTGAAAGTATTTTGCACATCTCTGGTTTTAACCCAGAACAGTTTTAGTTAAGTGGGGCAATATATTCTATAATTTTGTTATTTAGTTTGTTTGTATGTACTATTTTGGAACATTTAAAAAAAAATCAACTTAGACTTATTTAGCTTAACCCATAACAAAAAAATACATACTACAGGGATCAATGTTTAAACTCGTATTTTTAAATCAAATTGACCAGAGACTTTATGAATTATTTATTCGAATTAGGTCGATGAGTGATTTTTTGATGCTATTTTTTAAAATATCAAATCGCTCAAGCATTGTTAAAAGACTATTCCAACGCAATTTGCAGTTAAACAATAAATTAAGCTCTCTTCCATGTTCCTTTTCAATAGAGTTTTGAAGCATAGTATCATTCTTCAAAGATACTCTTTTAAAAATAAGAACCACTACGAACTTTCTTTACGACTTCATTAATATTCCGGTCATTGTTCAAACTCACCATTACCGATTTTAATGACTAATCCTGAGTCCAGTTCTTCATTATCACCATCCAAATCATCAATAAAAGGTGATACCCGTTTATGTATTAAATAAATAAATTATGTATTAAATATCATCACTGATAGGTTCATTTGCAGGTATTTTTCTATACAATAAATCACAAACGGCTAAGTGAATACCGTGTGCAAAACAAACTAGGTGCTTTGCATTAACAAGTTTTCCAACTGTAATTTGGACCATCAGTAACTATTGCCACAATATCGTATCTAGTGAGATATCGAACTCGGAATAGCGCTCTTTTAAGATACTAACACAAGTTTCGGCTGTCAGTGATTCATTGATGTGCTTGAGTCCCAAATATTTGACTTATTGTATAATTGTATTAATCCCGAAAATCCCGGGATTTCTTAATTTTAATCCCGAAAATTTCGGGACTAAAATACGCCTGGGATCGAATCCCCTATACACAACAGATATACAAAAAAAAAATGAAATGATATGAAATAAATTTTATTTCTTCATAACACGTAATTTAACAATGTTTATAAAAAAATACAACAAATAAAACAAAACAAAAATATTAATCACGTATGTAGCTTTTCTAATGTAGTGAAGAAATTACACTGCCTCACTAGATTTATAATATGTTCTGAGATAGTGGAAAATATAAATAAATATGTAAGCATAAAAAATAAATGAAAATGCAAATGTTTAAAATACAACATCCTGAACATCTTGGAGACGACAAAAACAACAATAGTTGAAGAATAGAATACAAAAACGAATCAGATTGCAATAGGTATTTATAAAATAAGTTAAATCAAGTAATTACATTTTGGAAGAAAAATTAAAATATTGGGAGTGTTTGTATAGAATGTCAAGTAATATTTCAAGAATAAAAATAAACTACAGATAAGTAAGTAAGTCCTCAGGCTACCTCACTTGTGGGTTGTGGGAAATGCCGTGATGATATATTGTATACAAAGATATAATAGTCCACGCAACAAATATGAAAGTGAAATTAATAAATAAAAAATTATGAGTTAAAAATTGGTTGATTTTTTTTTTATTACTTAGGTAAGTACGTACCCGACTCAATGAATTATGGCCTCAAAATAAATGGACCGATCTATTGTCTTTGTTTGTATACACTATGAAAATACCGAATACGACGTTTTCATCTAAAAAATACATAAAACAGTTCATTCGAGAATATATAAATGTGTTGCTACGCATTAAAATATTCAACGCGCAATACGTTCATATCCACTGCTATACCAATAATTCATAGTTGTCCTTTGTCGTCACCCAATAATAAATAATAATAATATTATATTCTCTCCACCAGGAGTCGGGTTTTCTCGGAGACCGTCGGCTGGAGACGAATGGTGCACACATCACCACTAACACGTGATGTCCATAGAATGTTCTTTTTTTTTAACGTCTTTTCGAAGTCCGTTATGACGAAACAGTTTCTCCTTTACGATGGGTTAGTCCACACGTATAGGGTGGCAGTGCCCACTCTGTCCTCGCGGCGGACAGTCACCGTAGTAATTACGACAAGTTAATAGTATTGATAGATAATTAGAGGCAATCTTCATAACCGTGTAATGATCAATCTTGTTGTCCTCCTGCGTTCATAAAATAATTCTTGTTGTGTGCCGTGTAATAATGTACTTTAAAACAGCCTGTGTCAATTGTTATGCGCGTGACCGGATTTACCGCCAACATTAGTGTACTATAAAAACTTCTTATTAATAATCAATAGTAATCAATAAACCAAATAATATTGTGAAAAGGCTTGAGTATCCTTTGAGTCATATAGATTACGTTGTCGAAGTGATATTAAGATAACATTTGAAGTTTTTTTGAGTGATGTAGCATTTGTATGATTTTGGGCGTGGTTTTTTGCTGTTGCCGCCATTTTACATATCCGTGCGAAATGAGACTTCCCATGGTTCTGGACAACACGGGAGTCTGTATATTGCGCATCATTGGATTATCGATGAACACTCGTTCCTATGAGAACGTGAAGATCCTCTCTTAACTTTTCTGGTCACGACCTTTGTTATGAGAGTGGTTAAATGATCATCCGTATATGCTTGGACAGACTATGGAAATAGTGACGCCTTATCCCTTTGGCACTGAGAATAGTGTTGAAACGTATAATATTTCTCTGATCACTTGAAAAGTAGCGATCTCTTTCGTCCTGAGGACAGGATCTATCTGATTCTGACACCACCACACCCCTGTACGTCTTGGAGTATAACCAGCGACCGCCATAGAAGCATCAGGGTATGTTCTTTCACGATCCTGCCATCTTCCGTCTATGAGCGCAAAATACGTCGTCAATAACATACTCGTCTTTGTGTTATTCTGCTCCTGCTCGCCTGTCTATCTGTAAGTGACTGTATTACTATTGTATATGGAATATGTTGATAATTTTTTCATAACTAAGTTCATAATCTCGTTGAACTATCTATATATTAATTTCCTTTGTGTAATAATATAAGATCTTGAGTATGAATGGAGAATGAATGATTCCAATTACATTTTATAGACCACACTATAATCCAGGTATTGATTTATATTTGTAATACCAAGGTTGGTGTCTTTAATAATTACCATTGTGTGTTATACTGTCTCTATCCAAATATGGCAATACTTTCATAATTTTGTGTATTGTATGGAATAATATCCCCTACAAATTTACTTTGAAAGTAACTGTCTTGTTATGTAATGTATATGTCTACACAATAAATGTAAATCACTTACCATCCGATATCTTTCAGTTGAAATTCATTTTGTATACCCACCAGTAGATTCAATACTCTTAATAATACTAAAGTACATCTCTCCGCCTCCTTGTATATAATCTCCCAATAACCTAGTTATACTTGGAGTAGTTATGTCACAAAGGTTCAATTCCTTGATCAACCAATGGATGAAAGACCCTATTATTTTACTATGAAAACAACAAAGAGTTAAAGGAATGGCTCCACTGATGGAAATAATATAGCCTCTTTCTTTGAAGGGTATGATGTACTTTTGTTAATCTTTGTTTCACATGATATAGGTAATTTTGTTGTTTACCTGGATATATCTATAAATTTACTTTGATACATAATAGGAAGATTTTATTCAACAGTTATATATGGTATACTGAAGGAGTAAGGAGTTCCTGGTAACCAGACTGCTTGTGGACTTAAGGGTAAGCATGACACAGAGGCCTCTCTCGCCCAGAGCCAAGTAAAAAGGGCCCTATACACTTGTAAGAAACCCCTAGACATAAACAACGAGTATAGACCTTTTACTTCTTAATACCTCTAGACTACTTAACGAGCATATAGTTCTATATTTATAACAGTAATACTCTACAGAATATGTATTTTGCTCCTTATAGTTCAGTTTGAAACTTGGTTCATTGTTCTAATTTTGCTTTTGTAATAAATTGTGTGTTCGACCGTTGGACGAAGCATAATTTACTTGTTATGTGAGAACGTGATAAATAGAAACCACGTTACCGTAGCAATTTGTGGGCTCGTCGTCCGGGATAATATCAAAAAGAAGACGAATAAATTGTGAATTCGTTTCTCGGATATACAGTAATTCGAATAATTACAAACTTGAAAAAATCTGTGTCATGACTGCGCTTGGGTTTAC
The DNA here is from genome assembly GCA_947579605.1 of Athripsodes cinereus. Taxonomy (NCBI): domain Eukaryota; kingdom Metazoa; phylum Arthropoda; class Insecta; order Trichoptera; family Leptoceridae; genus Athripsodes; species Athripsodes cinereus. The sequence goes on from OX388329.1 coordinate 19,664,950, forward strand.
ATGTTGCTTTTAATGCCATTTGTGATAAATGTTATGTACAATTGATATGTCTTGTAGCAATCATGTGTAATACAAATATGTGTGTGAAGTGATAACTGTTAAATCTCACGAGTAAATCGCCGCGCGACTGGTTGGAATATCGCGTAGTGTGAAAACCGACTTTTGTTAAGATTTGGCGGGAACATAAGTTTCCCGCGAAATATTAAATGATTACGTTTCGCGCGGGAATTTCCGTAGATACGAAGTATAAACAAAGTATAATTGGTAAGTACGCACTTTCTCAAACTGTGCGCGAGTAAATAATCGTAGGAAATTTTATTTATTTATTAAATAGATCTCGTGATCAGAATTTTGTTTTGTTAACGATTGATTACTCATTGTGTAATCAGATTTAATCCGAATTGGGTGGTGGCGATAAACTTCTTTTATCTACCAGAGCACCGAGTCCCTCCCTAGTGTCGAAAGACACGTTTAAGAAACTAGTCTGTAAGAATAGAAAAAGCGTAGGAGAGTGTGAAAATAATTTTAGTTATTTATAAAACATAAAATAAAACGTTGAAGCGTCGGAATATAGTAACATTGTCAGCACAACCAAATATCTCTTGAACCTTTGTCATTCAAAGATAAATTTTCGTGTGTAACTTAAAAGTTTTTTGAGCATATAAAGTTTTAGAACCTTTGTCATACTTTCTTTATAATAATGTCTCGATTTGAACCATTGTTATTTTTGGGTCCAATTCCCAATGTAGACAAAGCTAACGGTGCTACACTAAAGAAAGCTCTATCTGAAAGAGGAGTAATACCGAAACGCTCAATTCCTAGTTTGAGAAGGCAAGCGTTAGAATATTATAAACAAAATCTGGAAGTAGAATTCGAACAAGTTGCTCCACAATCGCGTATGAATGCTCAAATATCTCTTGATATGGAACCACCTTGTACATCCGTGTCTAGCAATGTGAACGTTGTTGCTGTAGAAGAGTCGGCATCTATCGAGAAATCCTTCGATAATGCTTTAAGTCTTAATAAAACTTCACAACTTTTGAATGTAAATTTTGGATCTTGGCCAGTAAAACCTTTTGATGGTCTCGGTGATGTAAGAAATTTTTTTACGCGGTTGGAAGAAATTGCAAGGGCTAGGAGGTTCCCACATAAACAATTGGTATACGTTTTGCCTGAATTTCTGAAGGATCGAGCGCTTACACACTTTCGAATAATTTTTAAAGAGGAAATGACTTGGGAAGCTATCAAGGCACTCTTTTACCACCGTTTTGAAGCCCCTGGATTTATGATAGATAGAAAATTACGTATTTGGTCGTCGATACAAAACAATTACGAAACTTCAGCAGACTATATTGCCCGAATAATAGAAATGAATAGCTCCCTTGATGAGAAACTGACTGAGAATGAATTGTTGGAAGTCTTCAAACGCGGGTTACATCAGAGATATGTCTCTCTTTTGGCTAGTTCTCACATTTCGTCAGTAAGCGAACTGGAAAGAATGGTCTCAAACTTCGATCGTCTGACCAAAGGCCATACTTCTTCTTCTTCTAGACCTACTGCCATGAGAGTTAATGCAGTAGAGAATCGTCCCAAACCAGTCATACGATGCTTTTCTTGCGGACATGTTGGACACATTTCTAAGGAATGTAAAAACAGAGTTAGACATTTTACACCCCGTCGTTCGCCCAGGAATAGATATAACAATGCCAGACGTGAACAAAAACCTGCATCGCTGATGCCGGATACTTCTAGACCACCCCCGTCGTTTTCAAAAAACTAATTTCTCCCTCGTTAAGACATCCTTCCGATACGATAGCTCGTTCTTCATCTTCAGATGTAATATCGTCAGACGGAAACTCACGGTATTATTACCGAGGGGTAACCAGAAATTTATGCACAACTCGTGTTGTTAGAAAAGAAAATGATGGCCGACCTTACGTTAATATTAAAATTCATTCTGTAATCTGTCTCTCACTATTGGATAGTGGGGCAGTGATATCAATTCTAGGAAAGAATTCTCATGTCCAATTTTTGAACTTAGGATATCCTCTTGTACCTTGTGAAACTCGTGTACTCACTGCGGATGGAAATGGTCAATCTGTTTTAGGAACCTTAACGTTACCTGTACAGTATCAGGGTATTGAAAAATGTATCACGTTTTTAGTTGTTCCATCTATAACGTCATCTTACTTGTTAGGAATTGACTTTTGGAAAGGATTTAATATCTGTCCTGAACTTTTTCCAGTGTCTGTTTGTACAATACCTCCTGTATTACATTTAAATGCTGTAACCCAAATAGATGAACGTATTTTTTCTGCTGGTCTCACTCCTGAACCGCCTGTTGTAACCAAAGGATTGATTGGTCCGACCAATTTAACCTCGGAACAAGCTGTTATTATCGATGATATCAAGCGATCCTATGAAGATGTTTCATATGAAAAGAAAGGATTGGGCCGCTTGAAGGGAATTTTCCATAAGATTGAAACCATTGGAGATCCTGTTAGACAAAGACATTACCCTATTCCTCATGCAAAGAAAGAAATCATGAACAAAGAAATTGATAAGATGTTACAATTAGGAGTCATAGAACCTGCTTCTTCTTCTTGGCAGTCGCCTGCGTTGATAGTTAATAAAAAGAATGGAGAACCTCGCTTCTGTTTGGACAGTCGTGGCCTGAACAAGGTAACTAAACCAAACTCGTATTGCTTACCGTGGATTGATCGTATCTTGGACAGTTTGCGTGATGCCAAGTTTTTAACTGCTCTGGACCTGTCCAAGGCTTTCTGGCAACTTCCATTATCGCCTGAATCTAAGGAGAAAACCGCCTTCTTCATTGATGGGCGTGGCTCTTACCAATTCTCTGTGTGCCCGTTTGGTCTACGTAATATTCCTAGTCACATGCAAATGATTGCTGACAAACTGTTCAGTCACCGCTTTCCTGGTCGTGTACATTGTTATCTTGACGATATCCTGATAGTAAGTGAAACCTTTGAACAACACTGTAATGACCTAAAACTTGTACAATCTATCTTGAAGGAAAATGGTCTCACTATCAATATGACTAAGTCCGAATTTTGTAAATCATCTCTGCGTTACTTGGGTTATATTGTAGATGGCGAAGGGTTAAGAACTGATGAAATCAAAATAGAAGCCATGAAGAAATTTCCCACCCCTACTACACCGAAACAGGTAAAATCTTTCTTGGGTATGTGTTCTTATTACCGAAAATTCATACAAAACTTCGCACATATAGCTGCCCCTTTGAGTGCCCTAACGTCTAGAAAAAACAAAAAGTTTGTATGGAACGAAGAAGCTGAAAATGCGTTCCACAGTTTAAAATTAGCCTTACAATCTGCACCTGTTTTAGTTCAACCTGATTATGCGAAGGAATTTTATTTGCATACTGACTGTTCGGATCTTGCTATGTCAGGAATTTTGATGCAAAAACTGGAAGATGGTGAACATCCGATTGCATATTTTTCACGTAAGCTCACCGGCCCTGAAAGAAATTACTCCATTTGTGAAAAGGAACTGTTGGCAGCCCTGTGTTCTATAACTCATTTCCGTAATTATTTAGATGGTGTACGTTTTCACTTGATCACTGATAACTCTTCTTTGCAATGGTTGCACAAGTTACAGAATCCTACTGGAAGATTAGCTCGCTGGTCGACTCGTTTGAGTGCTTTTGACTTTGATGTAACTCATCGACCAGGTAAATTAAATGTTGTACCTGATTGCCTTAGTCGTGTGGAAATTGGAACTTTGACGTTGCCTACAGAAATCACTGATACCTGTGATGCAGTGTATAACAAGCTTAAGAAAGGTTGTGAAAATTACCCACAAGCTTACCCGAATTATCAGATAATAGAAGGAAAATTGTATAGATACACCAAATCGTCTAACACTTTATTGTCACCTCATGAATGGAAATTAGTATTGCCAAAACTCGATGCTTTAAGAGTAATTCAAGAATATCATTGTAGTGGCGATTCTTGTCATGAAGGTACTTATAAAACGTACAAACATTTACGAAGATATTTCTATTGGCCGAACATGCATCTTTCAGTCGCTAGATTTGTAAACAACTGTGAAGTCTGTAAAACTCATAAAATTGCTACTTCTGGACCACGTGGTATTATGGGAAAACCTAAATTGGTGTCCATGCCTTTACAGACTCTATCAATCGATATAATTGGTCCTTTTGTCAAAAGTGTTGAAGGATACGTTTATATATTATCTGTGGTATGCGTTTTTACTAAGTTTGTTTGGATTTTTCCATTGCGAAAATGTACCTCTGCCATAATTCAGAAATGCCTAGAGGAAAGAATTTTCTTACCATATTCTGTGCCGAAATGTATTTTATTGGATAATGCCACCTATTTTTGTTCCCATTCATTCAAATCATTTTTAGAATCGTATGGGATAGAAAAGATTTTGTATTCAGCATATTATGCTCCGCAATCTAATACGGTTGAAAGGTACAATCAAACCATTGGTACCGCTCTTTCGATTTTGGTTGATAATAATCATAGAATTTGGAGTAAGAAATTACCCATAGTACAAGCCAGTTTGAATAATAATGTATCTTTTGCGACGGGATATTCACCCCATTTTCTTATGCACGGGTTTGAAAGCGTGCAACATGCTTCATTTTTCAAAAGTTTGAGTTCTAATGTAGATGAAGATCCTTCGGATGAACTGAAGAACTCTTACAAACAGAAATTGGATGTATTGTACGATGTATATAATGAGGTTACTGACATGCTGACGGAATCGTATAAAAAATCTGCCTCTCGTTACAATCTTCGTCGAAAACGAGTAGATTATCGTCCTGGTGACATAGTCTATCGTAGAAATTTTGTAAAATCCAATGCAGCTGCGGAATTCATGTCTAAATTGGCCCCTCGTTTTGTGAAAAATCGTATTAGGTCAAAGTTGTCAGATAACGTGTATCTTTTAGAGTCAATGGATGGTGTTTATAGTGGAAAGTTTCACGTGAAGGATATTCTGAAAGATGAAAAGTATTGAATATCCCTGTTATGTATTGTGACTTATGTAAATTTTAGTATAAATAAAATATTCTATGTAGCGAATTGTGTGTTGTATCGTCTTGTTGAGGAATGGAATGTAAAGTACAATAGAGTAGACATAGGTACAAGCGCCAACGACACTGGTCCATGGATTATATAATGATGACAATTATCGATTAAATATAAATTCCTTGAACCCTTCATTTTCTATCCTGTCTTTCGATATTGGTGACAATTGTATGTAGTATGATGTATGCATGTGAGTGTGACTGTGTGAGCCCTGAATGAGGAATTATAGATGATGTATGTAGTATGAGGAATGTAAAATATCGAATACCCCGGACAGAGATTCTCTTTAATAATACCCCCCACAACTGTTGTAGTCTTCTGTCGTCATTGTGTATGCTTTGTGTCCACATCGATATCGTTTTATAAGTGGAGCCCTTGTAAAATTTTAATACTCATATTGTATATATATATGGAATGTCGTATGATGTGTAGCAGTAGACGTCCTGGCTGTACATTATCTGAGACAAGCGTATGTGTAAATTGTATTGATCGCAGTTATATTGTAAAATTAAATTGAAATTTTTATGTGTTATATAGTCCTACGAGGAATGCCTCTGTAGTTGTAATTGAAAAAAAATACTGACCTAATCCGTATGTACGAGCGCGAATTAGAGTCTAAACGTATATTGATCAAAGCCGTGAGAATATTATGTGACCATAGGTATATGAAAATCGTTATATGTAAATATTTATTTTGTTCTTATAATGTCTTGCTATATGATTCGTCTATAGTACATGACGTATGTTATATTTAATTGGGAGTGTCTTTCATATCGTATGGGTAAATACGTATAAAATGAGACATCTCTAACTTGTATATTAAATTCTTCGTAATATTAATGTTGTGTAAAGCCGCGAACTACTAATGCCGGAACTCCTGTGTCGGTACATTGTGCGTGCGTGGTGGTTATAGACCAACTTCCCTTGTGTCGTTGGATATTTCCAATTTAATTAAACTATCCGATTTTATTATAATTATTAGTAGGTATGTATATATTCCATTAGCTACGGAACCTCATACACATATATTGTAAATTTTATTGATATATTGTACATGTTATTAAAATAAGGTAATTGTTATATAAATGTTATAAAGAATGTTGAATGTTGTAATTGTTGTTATTATTTAATTATGTTTGCTTAGGAGCTCTGTCTTATAAATAATATAGTGTTACTTGAGTGAAGTGAAATTTAACTGGAGGAAATATCAGTGCGCCAAAATTCCTTCAGCATGGCCTGTAATCGCGTGTGTTTAAAATAAATAAATGTTGGGCTATAGGATTGTTGCTTATTTATAAGAAAATTTAATTGTTGTTTGATATGTATGTAGTATTCATAGTGTTGTCTCTTTCTATATGTAATAATCTGTCGCGTCACTTACGGATGAGAGGGGCGTGTCTTTGACAGGACGGGCGTAGCAATGAGTACGTACTATCTCTTGTATATAACCGGTGTTTCTCAATTATTGACTTGTCCAGTGGTTCTCAACTTTTTTCTTTTTTTTTTTAACTTTACGTCTCTTTGAAAATTTGTCATTTCACTTCAAATTTTCAAAAAGGGGGCGCAGACGGAGAATGCTACGCATTAAAATATTCAACGCGCAATACGTTCATATCCACTGCTATACCAATAATTCATAGTTGTCCTTTGTCGTCACCCAATAATAAATAATAATAATATTATATTCTCTCCACCAGGAGTCGGGTTTTCTCGGAGACCGTCGGCTGGAGACGAATGGTGCACACATCACCACTAACACGTGATGTCCATAGAATGTTCTTTTTTTTTAACGTCTTTTCGAAGTCCGTTATGACGAAACAGTTTCTCCTTTACGATGGGTTAGTCCACACGTATAGGGTGGCAGTGCCCACTCTGTCCTCGCGGCGGACAGTCACCGTAGTAATTACGACAAGTTAATAGTATTGATAGATAATTAGAGGCAATCTTCATAACCGTGTAATGATCAATCTTGTTGTCCTCCTGCGTTCATAAAATAATTCTTGTTGTGTGCCGTGTAATAATGTACTTTAAAACAGCCTGTGTCAATTGTTATGCGCGTGACCGGATTTACCGCCAACATTAGTGTACTATAAAAACTTCTTATTAATAATCAATAGTAATCAATAAACCAAATAATATTGTGAAAAGGCTTGAGTATCCTTTGAGTCATATAGATTACGTTGTCGAAGTGATATTAAGATAACATTTGAAGTTTTTTTGAGTGATGTAGCATTTGTATGATTTTGGGCGTGGTTTTTTGCTGTTGCCGCCATTTTACATATCCGTGCGAAATGAGACTTCCCATGGTTCTGGACAACACGGGAGTCTGTATATTGCGCATCATTGGATTATCGATGAACACTCGTTCCTATGAGAACGTGAAGATCCTCTCTTAACTTTTCTGGTCACGACCTTTGTTATGAGAGTGGTTAAATGATCATCCGTATATGCTTGGACAGACTATGGAAATAGTGACGCCTTATCCCTTTGGCACTGAGAATAGTGTTGAAACGTATAATATTTCTCTGATCACTTGAAAAGTAGCGATCTCTTTCGTCCTGAGGACAGGATCTATCTGATTCTGACACCACCACACCCCTGTACGTCTTGGAGTATAACCAGCGACCGCCATAGAAGCATCAGGGTATGTTCTTTCACGATCCTGCCATCTTCCGTCTATGAGCGCAAAATACGTCGTCAATAACATACTCGTCTTTGTGTTATTCTGCTCCTGCTCGCCTGTCTATCTGTAAGTGACTGTATTACTATTGTATATGGAATATGTTGATAATTTTTTCATAACTAAGTTCATAATCTCGTTGAACTATCTATATATTAATTTCCTTTGTGTAATAATATAAGATCTTGAGTATGAATGGAGAATGAATGATTCCAATTACATTTTATAGACCACACTATAATCCAGGTATTGATTTATATTTGTAATACCAAGGTTGGTGTCTTTAATAATTACCATTGTGTGTTATACTGTCTCTATCCAAATATGGCAATACTTTCATAATTTTGTGTATTGTATGGAATAATATCCCCTACAAATTTACTTTGAAAGTAACTGTCTTGTTATGTAATGTATATGTCTACACAATAAATGTAAATCACTTACCATCCGATATCTTTCAGTTGAAATTCATTTTGTATACCCACCAGTAGATTCAATACTCTTAATAATACTAAAGTACATCTCTCCGCCTCCTTGTATATAATCTCCCAATAACCTAGTTATACTTGGAGTAGTTATGTCACAAAGGTTCAATTCCTTGATCAACCAATGGATGAAAGACCCTATTATTTTACTATGAAAACAACAAAGAGTTAAAGGAATGGCTCCACTGATGGAAATAATATAGCCTCTTTCTTTGAAGGGTATGATGTACTTTTGTTAATCTTTGTTTCACATGATATAGGTTATTTTGTTGTTTACCTGGATATATCTATAAATTTACTTTGATACATAATAGGAAGATTTTATTCAACAGTTATATATGGTATACTGAAGGAGTAAGGAGTTCCTGGTAACCAGACTGCTTGTGGACTTAAGGGTAAGCATGACACAGAGGCCTCTCTCGCCCAGAGCCAAGTAAAAAGGGCCCTATACACTTGTAAGAAACCCCTAGACATAAACAACGAGTATAGACCTTTTACTTCTTAATACCTCTAGACTACTTAACGAGCATATAGTTCTATATTTATAACAGTAATACTCTACAGAATATGTATTTTGCTCCTTATAGTTCAGTTTGAAACTTGGTTCATTGTTCTAATTTTGCTTTTGTAATAAATTGTGTGTTCGACCGTTGGACGAAGCATAATTTACTTGTTATGTGAGAACGTGATAAATAGAAACCACGTTACCGTAGCAGTGTATAAAAAAATCGCAATAGGTACATTTCATTAAATATATAACACATGCATTATTTAAGATGAATATATTTCAAATTTTAACATAGGTGTAAGAAAGTGCCTAGGTACTTACCTTAGTTGTTGCTTTGTTAGATTATTTTTATTTTAAAAAAAGTACCTACCTAGGCACTTCCCTTAGTAGTTAGATTATTTTTATTTTGAGAATTTGAATTTGTTCCATTTCATTATTTTGTTTAAAATTGATATCATATCATGGACCTAAATAGAGTAATGGACAGACACTTTGGTAAACATTTTGTAGCTGCGCGGGGAGGGGAATGACGACCATTTTGTAAGAAATAAATTTTGTTCGGTGCGTAGCATTTGGGCTGCGTTCAGACAGTCACCGAGTGATCAGTCGACGACGCGTATTTTGAAAGTACCTATACAATGCCAGTACGCATTCATAGTGTTCATGTACTGTATGTTACTATGTTTTCAAAATGTGAAACAAAATAAGAATTATAGTCTCAGAAAATATACTCGATTTCTGCGTAATTGTCATTTATAATTTCTGACGCTGATTCAGTGAATTCGTTTGGATAAATTTAGGATATAAACTTGTAACAAGTATTTGGGAAGTATACAAGCTCAGAAAGTTAGATAATGGAATAATTTAAAAAAAAAGTATAAAGCAATTAGTTATAAACTAATCAAGTAATTATTAGGTACTTTAACTGTTAATTTTAAAGATACCTATTAAAATAATTTATTCCTTCGTTAGAGACAAAAATATTTTTATCATTTAAAAGAAACACAAAAGTACTTGAATGCTACTATAAAAACGCGCCAGTCAAATAATAATAAAAATATTTATTATTTAAATATATTCATAATTTCTTTTACACGTCAGCGAATTTAAGAAATTATAACAAAAAGTAAATCCAAAAAAAAAAAAAAATTTAAAAGTTATAAAAGCAATAAAAAAATTAATAAAAAGACGTAAAAAATAATGGCGCCATTACGATAACATTGGGTCATAAAACGCTCTAAGTTATTCACGATTATCCGGATTACATTCACCACTCACTGCAACTTCATGGTCGTTCAGGTCAATCGAGGCTGAGTGACATTTATGCTCCTGTGAACCCACCCTTGTATGTTTATTTGTTTTAAAAATGTTTTAAGTTTTTGCACATCAGTTGAATTTTTCATATCGGTTTTTGTTTTTATATCTAGAAGAATAGAAATCATCTTATGATTAACATGGTGATGTGCGCTATAAATGGTTGTGGTTATAAATCCAATCCAACTTTCGCTGGAAACAGGATTGTCATATTTTCGGTAAGTTGTTTTGTATTGTAGTTTTTATCTTAATATATTGCGATTTTAAAGTCGTTTATATTATAATTCGTATACTTATAAATGATCATAATAATGTTATAAACGTTCTATATAATTATCTGTCCTTATTCTCCTATATCTACACATGTAACTTGTTTTCCATTCTGTCATCTGACAATACAAAGAACCTACAATCTGATGTTTGGTTTGTTTACCCGTTAGAATGAAATGTTTCATGCATACAAATCTGATCAGGTTAATGATATTATCGCATGTATATAAACAAAATCATTTTTTGTAGTTTTCCAAACGATCCAGAAAGGGGAAACTGGACATTATCCAATATTTGACACCAAGTAAACGTAGTGTTTTGTGTTCAAAAACATCTCGTTTTTCTGCGAGGTTGGAGAAAAACGTCATTCTTACGAAATATCCTGAGTTTCCCGCTCATTTGCAAGTTCGTGTGTTTTATATTATTCATTTAGATATATCCTTCAATTGTCATTCATTCTCTCCATATTGTGTGTATATGAAAACAATGTTTAAAAATAAATACTGAATGATTTTGAAATGAATTCTTCAATTTTATTTACTCATCCTATTCCCTATTTCATCAAATATATGAAAACATTAAGTTATGTGGCATTGTAATTATTTTAAGAAGTAAATATAGTGTTTTCTGATACTGTGTGAATAATCTCCATACATTGCCCATACAAATGTTAAATAAAGTCTTTCCTACAAAATGGCCACCGTCGATTTCCCTTCCTCACTTTTTAGCTTCGCTGTCATTCATACAAATTACTATAAACGTTCCATCCCCTACCTACATATATCCATGTATCATATAAAAGATGGATTTTGACAACATGTAAAAAACAAGGTGCAAAGAAAGATAGAATAAAATAACATAATTTGTCGTTTCTCTGGTTTTGATGAAACCAAATTATGTTTTATACAAATAATTCAAATATATTTACATATTATTATCAAGTGATTGTGATTGTGTTTTTCTATTGTCCATTATATAGGTATTATTATTTTTTACTTATTTATTCTTTACTGTACATTGATTACAAACAATAACATAGCATAGCACATTAAAATTTAGTTTGTAATTTTTTTGGAAAATTAACTTAATAAAAAAAAATTGATCCAGTCTAATCTACAACATCACGGTTTCACCCACAAATAGGATAGCCAATAAACTAATTTCACGTGCAAATGATCCTTTTCGTACTAATAAAAGTACGTCGATGGCATGGAGGTAGAGTCTCGGCCTCATGTAGGTACAAGAGGTGCTCGGTTCAATACCATATGCCGGTAAATTCCCCTTTCACGACACAAGCTTCTAGCTTACTGTGAAAAATGTATAAAGTTGGATTTGGGTTTATCATAAAAACTCAGATATATCTTTACCTATGTAATAAAAAAATCAGTATTGACAACATACCTACCACTGCAGGTATTTTACTCAAAAGAATGCTTTCAAAGCATAAATGTTGTAATTTTGTGACTCAGAATGAATATTTTTATATGCTGTTCCGTCAATTCCGGAAATTCCGCAATGGTATAGCAAATTATATAGATAGTATGTATGGACAGCAGTCGCGTATATGCCATACATGCAAAAAAGCACAGCATGCCCATAGAATCTATGAAGAAAATATTGAAATCATCAAAAACTAGTTTGAATTTGCCAAACATTTCGTTGCAAAGAGAACGATTCACAAAAATATACGCAGCAAATATACAATTTTTCTAAGTTTTGGAGTTTTTTATCAAAAGCACGTACTATTTGTATTGAATTACATGTACAATCGATACGTTATTTTGACTTTTTTAAATAAAATCCAATAATTTACCGTGATAACTAAATTAATGGAATAGTAAGTTACTAGCTTTAATTACCCGGCATCGCTCGGGTTTATATACAGACATGAAAAAAGAAACAGTGCATATGCATGAGATAAAACATCATAAACTCAATGGAAAAAAAATAGAAAGGAACCTACAAAGAAAAAAGTGCTAAATACCTCTTTGCAATGAAAAATCTTGATGTTAGATACTCCACATGCCCATATTTGATTCCTACATCGAAAAAAGTACTGAAAACCTCTTCCCGATGAAAAATTGTTAAGTTATAGACATCCCATATTTAAGTAAAAAATAGGAAGGTACCTATATGGGAAAAAGTGTTGAAAATCGCATCTCGTTGTAAAAACTGGAAATTTGGCACACGACACGTCCACGTTTAACTAAAAATATGACGGTACTTACGTCAAAAATGTTTAAACCCCCCCCCCCCTCCCCCATGTTAAAACATGAAGTTTTACAAACCAAATCCCCATATTATGGTAAAAAGGTACCGAAACCCTAATCAGGTACATACCAAAATTTTATTTTCGCTTGCTTAAAAGTGTGGATGCTTATCGTAGAATTTTATGTTGTTAAATCATTGTTTCAACTATCTCAAAGAATTCTACAAATAACGCGGTGATTACTTTGAAAGAAAGATGACATAACCGCCATCTTTGTTTTCGTAGAATAGATTCACGTAATACTTTTAGCTAAATACGGTAGATGGCATTATCAGATTATATGTTACAATAAAATAAAATAAAATAAAAAATGTGCATATTGTATCAACTTCAAAAATGTATGATATTTTGTTTTAAAATGTATTAAAAATGTAGTAGATGTATTAATAAACTACAAAAAATTACTTAAAAGGGAATTTTGAACTGAAATACATCAAAAGTAAAATCCTAATGTAATTTTCCGAGCTATGATTGTTGTTTTCACGCAAAGTATTTCGTAATATATGTAAAAATAGATTTAACAAAGAGTTCAATATTTTTTTCTTTACCTGGAAGCATATTTTTACAATTATATAAACTTATTATTTTATTATTTTAACATCTTTTGATTTGCAAATAATAAATATTTATTACGAAATCATGGCCACACTAGATAAATGGCCTGCATACAGAAATACCTACTTACGAGAGTAGTGCGGTGTATTAATGTACCCAAACCGGAAGTGGCATTTTGTAGTTCAAATCTGTCCCCTAGTACCGTAATTTTTAAATTATTCACTCCTCTAGTAGAGTAAATTATTTTAAAATATGATTCTAAGCAGCATGCCTATATTTTATTAATATATTATGAATCATACCAACCAAGTTAAAGCGAGAAAAACCTGAAGACAGAACTACTTCTTTGTAAAAACAAATTGCCTTATATTTTAAAGTTCTTATTGGGTAGAAAAAAAAAATACTTTGGCTCTTTTCATAACCAAAAATATGATTTAAAATAGATATAATCGAGATAAGTTTTGAACTTGCGACATCCAGCATTCAATAGTTTTTCCATAATCCTAAAATGAACTATTGAAATATTAATGATATATCAGAATTCAAAATATTTAGTTATATTTGATTCTTATTCCTTACAATGTGATTTTTGTAAATGTTGGGTTCAATAAAAAAGAGAAGTCATGTGATGGTAAATATGTTTATTGAAAATAGAATATTAACATAGCTATGGTCTATTCATTTTATCGATGCACTCGACAATAACATTAAGAATGCGTGATGTTCACGTGATCAGATGGGCCGCTCTCAGAGTAGATACTGGATAGAAATTGCCCAGTGTGAATAATAAAAATATTGTAAATATGTAATATTAAAATAAACATACTGTTTTAAGGTTATCTTTATTGTAGTGCTCTCAATAATGTCGAGATAACTTGACGAAAAATTTCAGATTTTTTATATGTGAAAATTTAACTGTGTTTTTTTTTTTCAATATAGGTAGGTAATTTATTATAATGTATTTTTAGTGTCAATACACAACGCTTTGGATTATACAAAATTATTGAATTATAAAAAGATTTACTACAAACTGAAACATGAGGGACCGTTTATCGAAATTTTATGATTTTACATAGGTACCTATATAAAAAAAATCTTATTTACTAAATGATTTGATTATTTAATTTTAAATTTTTTGAGGCTTATTTTTGGGCACTCAAAAACATTATTAATACGATAACATAGAATAATTAATTAAACACCTTAACAAAGTGTCAACACAAAAATAATTATAGCAAAACGAACAAACATTATAAATGTGATAACATAGAATAATTAATAGAACTAAAGTAAAAATAACAAATTTTATAGACTAAACCGGCCCAGTTTTCATATAACATATATTTACTTCATATAACATAATATGTATCTAACATATAACATATATTTACCTGTATCTTAATTTATAAAAGAAATTTGAGGAATTACTGTATGTCGGAATTTAGCACAAAAAGATTAAAAAAAAAATTCAACTAAATTAAAAAAAAGAAACAATTAATCAGAGAGATGAGGAATCGGACGTGTTTCCAACATTTATCACGAATTGGTCGAAAGCATCATCCATCATTCCATCTGACATCCAAATTATTTTTTCTACTTTAATCACGTGTTTTAAACAATTGCTCCAATTTTCCACTTGTCACATCGCGAATCGCATTCTCGAATAAAATTTTAACCTCAAGAAGTTTTATTCTTTGCCGAAACCTCATCTTTGATTTGCACCCAAATTACCTCTGTGGGGTTACACGGCTAGTGTCTAATATTCACTGTCAAATAATAAAGACATATCTATTCGAAAAGATGTACAAAAAAATATCTCTAATGTACAATATGAATTGAGGTGATTTTTCCGTGTCGCCGCTATTTCATATCATGTATTTCGTTTAAGCAATGTATTTGAATCTGTTGGTAAATATTTTTTTAACGAAAAGTAGAAAGGGTAATTTCAATATATATGGAAAGATAATTTACACAATTGCAATGAAAATACCTTTTATAAGGTTTCAAAAGCAAACTTTTAATTATAGCCGCGTGATCGTTAGTGACTTTATAAAAAGGGTACAGTCATTTAAAAGCTATTTAAAAAATACGCACTAGAAGAAACAGCCTTTTATTAAAATTTGCCTGGATGTACTTAACTTTCTCAGAATTGTTCACGTGGACAATTGCAGCGACTCCGTGAATACATTATAGGTGTGATCTGAAAAAATCAAAACATGAGTAAATTAACATATCAATAAACTACAACATACAGTACTTATTAGTCAACAAATCAAAATATGAAAACATACCAACATTACATACAACATGAAGAATATTGTAAAACTATTTTAAAAAATTTCTACGATACAATATAGTACAATATACATTACTATAAAATATATTATAGTGCAAAACAATAGTAGGTACTATGAATGCTTAAATGAAATGAAATGAAAAATATATATACAATATAATATAATATAATATATTGTATATATATTTTTCATATAAACTATAATTATTATAAACTTCGGTGAGCTATTCAAAGACTGATAAAATTTCAACTTTTGGTATAAGTATAATATACAAATACAATCAACGAAGACATTCCAAGTTATCATAAACCTTGTACTTAATTTTGCCTAAGTATTATTTTTCTCCAAGCATAATATTTCTCAACTCGTCTTAATGTTATGTAACTCCATAATTGCACTCGGTGTTTGGTGCCTTGCCTGAAAAAGAAAAAAATGTTATGTCAGTGCGAAGTTATTATACTTCTACTATATATACCATCACAGCATATCCTACAAGTGGGGTAGTCAGCAGACCAGCAGCATGTAATAAACACACAAACTGTCCTCTCCATGCCAACAACAAAACATTTAGAATGGGTGGCAAACCTCATTGTTGAATTTAAGATGTAAAATGTTATTATAATATATAAAATTCTACATCCATAATCTATTTCGATACAGAGAGCATTACGCTCTTATTTAGGACTGGAAATACATAGAATTAATTAAACATGTTGTATTGTTATGTAATTTGAGACAAGTGTTTCTTTCTACTATTGATTATTGATTCCTTAATATTCTTAAATGATATTCTTAAATATTTTCAAAACAAAATGTATTATGTTCTTGAACCTTAATATGTAGATACCATGAATGCCTTTTGGAAGAACTGGAATGATGCGCGAGTCAAACAAGTTATACTGCAATACTCGTATGTAAATTGATGATTATTTTATTTCATGTATAAGTTGATGATGACTCTTCTTGGAGATCATTTGGAGTATTTGAAGTTATTGGCTAGGGATATTTCAGTAGTCTCAATTATTATCGCAGTGTACTACTAACAGTTGAAATTTTTTATTTGACTAAGCCATCATCAGATTGTTTACAAGTATATAGGTTATGTTATGTTAATAACCGAATCTTGAGTCATTAACAATATCCTTGATGCTGAAATTCAAAACGAATGTACACAATGAAGTATGAAAATCTAAGATTACTAAATGTTTTCACAATAATACATTTATATAATCAACTGTCACTTTCGAAGAACATTTCAAAAGGTTTAAGCGAGATTCTGTAAGATTGTGATAGCTCTCTGTAAACTTGTGAATACTACTTTCAGACATTTTTAAAACACGGAATTTGTATAATAGTCAGTTTTACACTTTGCTGTTCCATTAATTAGGTACATAAATCACATGCGCGCAACCTATAAAATGTAACACACAATCACGCCATTATTTCATACGGAGAAGCGTCAAACACTTTTTTCATGTTAAATACACTTGTTTTTACATATAAAATAAATTTTAACGTTCACCAGACGATCACTCAATAACCTGGTAAGTTTGAAATAAGGTAGATTCATTAAGTATAAATTCAACAAACAGTAGATAAACTAATTGAAACTACAGCACCATAATCAACAGTAACCGTCAAGCACTAAAACTTCACAGCACCACTTGCGATCTTTCGCAACCGGAAATAGTTTTAGTACGCAGGCCAATATCTTTAGTGTGGCCATGTCACGAAATAAACGCTAAAGTGGCACGAAACGAAGATCAAGCTAAAACCGTAGACAAAACATGCGATTTCAATGTAGCCAACATTTAAGACTGGTGGATAGCTATCCACTGGATATACAAATTTTATTTATCTATTATGTAAAAACTTTAAACTTTGTACTCCAAAGTCCATACTTACAATAATGTCAAAACCTAATATTTTTCATCGAAAGTGAACACGTCTGTTCACACTTGTTCATCCTATGCTTTCACTGCCATGTCAACACTCTCAGTCATGTTGTATATAGTTTGACGTATTTTCGTACAAAAATAATTAATCAAAATCAAGAATGAAAAATAACATTTAAAATAAATTAATGTAGCTCTCGACTGCATAATATTTTTTTACGTGATTCTGATATTCAATACAAATTCATAAAGAATAAAACAAATAAGAAGATAAAACTTGTTTATGGTCGTTTCAGTGAATTAAAATTATGATGAGTGGTAATCTCTTTGATGAAACGCCCGTTCACACCTATTCACCTTGGAGGATCATCCGGAGTGATCAGTGAACAAATGTGAACGATCCTTTAGAAACAATCGGTCAATAATATTGAATTTCTACTTGGAAATTTAAGAATATTCCCCATCTGTTCATGTTTGTGCGACATTTATCAAACTCTTAATAAAGATCAACGGTTCTTGATTTTGCAGAATCCATACAACTATTATAATTATCCCGAAAGTAGCGGGTATTATAAAAACCGTTATCGGTATTAAAATATCGCACCGTCGTCATTATTCTGGCATCATCTATCTAAATTACAATTTGACATTGACATTAGAGTTGGCCGTTATAACTAATAACTCATTTTTAAACTCATTATTTCAAAATAACTAAACTAACAGTTTCTTGTCAATAACATAAATGTTATTTTCGACGACGACGTTATTCAACTGTTATATTCCGTTTTTGTCGACGACGACGTTATTCAACTGTTATAACAAGGTTATCGTTATTCCGTTTTTGTCGACGACGACGTTATTCAACTGTTATAACAAGGTTATCGTTATTCCGTTTAGTTATTGTCGACGACTATAGTTATTTCGTTTTCGTTTAGTTATATTATAACGTACCACATTGTTACGACTTTGTTATTGTCGTCGTTCAATAACGTTTCAATAACGTAGCACGTTATTGAAACGACGACGTCAGTTTTTTCATATTTCGTTTGGTTTAAGAACTTCGGATGTTATTAAACGATGGCAGTTATTTTGTTTTTATTTTGAAGTATTTAGTTGTGTAGTTATTTGAATTTTTTGGAGGAACACAATAGTTTCGTTTAAACATAGTCATTCGTTTGTTTAGAGGTAGCTGGTAGGTACAAGTTTTCTAATAATGACATTAATTAATCAAAGGATAATTTTGAATATAATATTTGTTTGATTTTAAACTGGTGATGGTATTATTTCGCAATGAAATATAATTTTAATGCGTATTTTATGTGTGAGAAATTCTTTGCATTGGTAGGCAAATGTATTTCCATTTGATACGATAATAATAATATTTTATCATCATTAGAAATATTATGATGTAGTTAGTTAGACATTGTACATCTTAAATTCAGCGATGAAGTTTGCCACTCATCCTGAATGTCTTGATTTTATATTGGCACGAAGAGGACAGCTTGCATGTTTCTTATATGCAGCTGGTCTGCTGGCTTCCCCACTTGTGGGATATGCCGTGATGGTATAGTATAGCAAATTTTTTTTTTTTTTTTTTTTTTTTTTTCTTTTTTTTTTTACAATTTGATCGTTATTAAATAACATTTTTTAATAACTGTTATTTACAAATACCGATAGCTGGTTGAACGTTATTTTGAAATAACAGTTATTCCCACCTCTAATTGACATAATAACATGACAGATAATTTATTGATATGTGACGATGCATTCTAAATTTGAAATAAAAATAATAGTGAAAAATTTAACTGAAAATCCGTGTTACACAAAAATATTCAATGATAATAATAATGCCTATGTTGTGGTCATTGATTTTGTTTGGAAACTAATAATGTACAGAAATGCCATGATGAAAATATTATTTATGTATGTAACCTAAAAATGGAATATTATAGTATGTATTTTTATAATAATTCACTATCTTTTTAGATATTTTCATATGTTTTCAGAGACATGTTTGAGAAATTAAAAAATTCTTAACCAAGCAAATTAAAGAATACATTATGGAAAGATTATAGAAAGTCTAAAACATATAATGTCAAGAACCTACCTACCTTCAATATTGTCACATTATTATTTGTGCTTCAGAAATCTTATCTATGAGTAAGTATATAAGTATGATAATAAAATCTCAGATAATTGAAAAGGATTCATTTCACGGCTTTATATATTAATGAGTTTCCCATGTTTTGGTATTACAGATGATCTAATTTTGGTATAAAAATACACCCAGAATATTTAGCAATAAAATAAGAAAACATACAAAGAGCATTGTTATAGATTTACATGTTTTTTTTCTATCTTATATTTATCATACTTCGACAAAAGAACACTGAAAGCAATATACAGCTTCACTAAAAATGAAAAAAAAAATGTTACAAATGGATTATTATGTTTATGTGTCGATTGCCAGTGTTATTATAATTATGATTTGAGAAGAGATTTAAAATATCATGCTTCTTAATACTTTTAATTTTCTTGTTATAAATTCTTCAAAGTTAACAATTTCTTTTAAATTTTATTATTCTTGTTAATTAAGATATTTAACAAACTGCATGACATCGATTATCGTAGAGACTATAGAGAACATACATATCACAATCAAACAAACAATTTGCACCAACTAAAATATATATTTGTGTGCATTCTGTGTTTGTCATGTCGGCCATTATGAAATTAGCCCAAGATGTCAAAAATATGCAATTTAACTCGCATAATTCAGGAGTTTTTATCATAACCAAACACAATCATTTAGAACCAAAATAATCCCCAAATGTTTAGTTTCAGTACTGATGTATTTCTCGTTACATCCATTGTGAAATTAATTCAGTACACTGAAAAATGTTCGACTATGAATATTGCTACTTACAAAAACTTTCATAGATTTTTCCAAACAAATTTTATTATTATAATTTCTTTATCAATACATAAGATATTTTAAATGTTTTTGGTCTTGAACGTGCCCAGGAGATGAGACCTCGTATAGAGTGTATTATTTTACTTCTGTCTTTCCTTATTTCAGAGTCCATTAAGGACATACGAACATACGAACGCATTAGAATATTTATGTGTGGATTGCTCGTACGTAGCCGTAGCCTCTGTTCTCACTAACACACTCTTAAATTTTAGTGTGAATACGTAGTAGGCAATGACGCGCCATACGTGTGTATTATTGGGTATGTTTGGTTGTATGTGTGCAATCTTAAGGACTTAATATGCAAGCATGCACGAATAACGTTTGGGTGCATAGTGTACCCATATGAGAATGTTTTTATTTGTATTGGTTGTGTAATGATTGTGTGAGTTGTGCGTAACGTACTAGGCAGTTAAAAATAATTTGAAGGTAGATACTATGTGCAACCGCTAATAGTTTTTAGACTTGAAACGTTCTTCAAGGATTGATTAATATTATGATGGATGCGCGAGACAAAATAAATTGTATAGTAATTACGACATTTAACTTATAAGTTACTTATGTACATACTTAAAAATAGTATTTATTTGTATCGCAGACTTCTTGTATTTTATTTATTTATTTTAAGGACCCATGAAGTCTTTGGCAAACAATAGATCTCCCACTAAAGTTTTTAAGTGTCTTTTAAGGGACATCGCATATAAACCATTTAATATCTTAAATTCAGCAAAGGGGTATGTCAACCATTCTGGATATCTTATTTATTTCATTTTTTTTTATTATAACGAATGTAAGACCAACATGAAAAGCCTAGTGCCGTCTCCGATATAAATATTATTCTCAAGGACGTCCACTCATCATCATCCATTATTCATTATTTTTATTTAAATGTTTCTAGAAGAAAACAAAAAAGTACAACAGCACTCAGCTGCTAACCATCTTCCATACAACTTCATTTCTTACATTTTTAACACTCACTTTTTATATTTTTTTATAATAAATATTCTTCATAAATTCTAAATAGTGTATCACTCATCGTTCATATCTATAGTAGTGATTAGTGCAGTGGCGGATCCAGGGTGGGGGGGTCATGGGGTCATGACCCCCCTGAGCTGGTTCCAGGACCTATGTGGATCACTTCTTCTTTGCCCTCGTCTTTATCCCATTTACTTGGGGTCGGCTCTCCTAGTCCTCATCTTCCAAGTTTTGCGGTCCCCTGAGTCCTCCGCGCGCAACTTTGCCTCCTTCATGTCCCTGGCAATTGTGGACATCCAGGTGGTCAATGGTCTGCCTGGTCTTCTGGGTCCTACTTCCACGTCCATCGTCTTTTTAATCATGTTATCCTGTGGTAGTCTCAATATGTGCCCGTACCATCTTAATCGGTTTTCGGTTATTTTTTCACCGATGGGAGCGACTTTGAAACTACCACGGATATGGACATTTCTCACCCTATCCATCCTTGTTACACCACCAGCCCATCTGAGCATTTTCATTTCATTGGTGTGTAGAGTCTGGGCGTGATTATGTTTAAGGGCCCAACATTCAGACGAATAAGTCATGGTTGGTCTGACCACAGTTTTGTACACCTGACCCTTGATTTTTATTGGCATTTTCTTGTCACACAGTACACCAGAAACAGATCTCCATTTCATCCATCCAAGCTTTGAGCGCTGTGCAATGTCATCGTCAATACCACCCTTTGCGGACAATATCGTGCCGAGGTATCTGAAAGATTCGACTGTAGGCACTGTCTCATTCTGAACATGCATAATATGTGGCTCAGTTGGTCGTTGCCCGGAAAAGTAACATGGCATGTACTCAGTCTTTGTTCTGCTGATTTTCAGACCATTCGTTTCTAAAGCTTCTTGCCATCTATTCATAACACATTGCAACCCCTCAGGTGTCTCATCCATCAAGACCACATCATCAGCATACAGCATACTCCATGGGGCTGGTTTTTGTATATCTGCAGTTATGTAGTCCATAACCAGATTAAACAGTAGAGGACTCAATGCCGACCCCTGGTGGACACCAACACTGATTTCAAATGGGTCACTCATTCCAGCTGGGCTTCTAACACTCGTGTAAATATTGGAATACATGTCTATCAAGAGCTCTATATAGTATTCAGGGACATTCTGTTTTCTAAGTGCTTCCCATATTAGTCTGCGTGGTACTCTATCAAAAGCCTTCTCTAAATCTATGAATACCATATGAAGATCATATTTTTTCTTTTGATATTTTTCAAGGATTATTCTAATTGTTTGTATGGCATCAGTGGTAGATTTTCCCCTCACAAATCCACATTGGTTCTCTGTCACTCTTGTGAGATTCTGGAGTCTTTTGTTTACTACTCTTTCCCAAATCTTGAATGTGTGTGTTATTAGCTTTATTGCTCTGTAGTTTTCACACAGCTGTGAGTCACCTTTGTTTTTATAGAATGGGATTAGGTAACTCTGTCTCCAAGCATCTGGGATTTTCTGGCCTATTATTATTTTGTTCAGTAGTCTTGTTAGGAAACTCACTCCCTCTTCATCTAACCTTTCCCACAGTTCTGCTGGTATTTCATCCGGTCCTGTTGCCTTTTTATTCGCCATTTGTGCAATTGCAGTTCTTACCTCCACTTCCGTGACATTCTCTATTGGTCCCTCAGCTATTCTCTCATTTGTGTTACGTGTGACAGGATAACCTTCATTTAACAATTCATTTAACAACAATAGAGTTCGTCGGTAGCCTGGAGGTAGAGTCTCGGCCTTATGAACATGAGGTCCGGGGTTCGATCCCAGGTGCCGGCAAACTCCCCTTTCACGACACAAGCTTTTAGCTTACTGTGAAAGGTGTATAAGGTTGTATTTGGGTTTATAACAAAACCCAGATACATCTTTTTAAAAAAATAAAAAATAAAAAAATAAAAAAAAAATTCGCTATAGTACTCTCTCCATCTCTCCATTATATCCTTATAATCAGTGAGTATTTGTTTTTCTTTGTTCTTTATATACTTTGGGTTTCTAATGTCTTGTGTGGCCATGTTCCGGTATTTAGCTATTTTATATATTTCGGTGCTATGTTTGGCATCCTCCAGTTCTTCATAAAAGGCTTTGTTGGAGCTACCCTTGCTTGAGCTACAGATTTCTTTGCATCCTTTTTTGCCAGTTTATATGTCTGTTTGTCTTCCTCGTTTTGTGTCTTTTGCCATTGTTTGTATAATTGTTTTTTCAGAGCGAGTTTCTCCTTCACTTCCTCATTCCACCAGTGAGTTTCTCTGTTGTTCGAGATAGGACCTTTTGACACTCCTAGACATCTTTTTGCAAGACCAATACATGTTTCCTCGAAACCATTCCACATATCATTCACAGTTTCGGATGTGTCCTTTGCCATATATCGCTTCATTTCTGAGCACAGCTCATCTCCTTCACTCTGCTTTGACTTATGCCAGCGAATCCTTACTACCCGTTCTCTCGTGGATGTTAAACTCTTTACCAATTTCAATTTTGACACAAGTGGATCACTAATTGAACATAATGATTTTATTCATATATTTTGTCACCATACCTACAGATTTTATGTAACTACACACCTTCAACATTAATAAAATACCTACCTACTTTTTACTTGTAGGTATCTATTGTTATCAAAATTAAATAATAAGTTCTTGACTTGACCACGACTATGTGACCCCCTCCTGGCGCCAAAGCTGGATCCGCCCTTGGATTAGTGATATCTATAATCTATTATACACTACCGCCACTTCGTCGAGGATTTTCAAAGCTTTACTAGCGCAATCACACGCTGAATAGACAAAGCAAAACTTTACTATCGCCACCACACGCTAAATATATTTTTTTTTAATTTATTTATTTATTTACTTTCATTTTACATACATATTTAACAAAACATAACATAATTAACATAATTATTTGATAGCCTCACTAGGCGTATGCCTGTGTTGAGGCGATTTAAGGACATTACATATAATTAACAACATAATTTCTAATATCATTCATCCTTCACTCTATCTATAACAATGTGTGAAATTGTTCAGTCTGTGACTTCTCTCTTCCAATCATCATCAACCACTCAGTCAGGCATAGCATTCTGGGGTGTTGAAGTAATAATTAACCGATTTTCTATTACCCCCGGTTTTCTATTACAATTACTAATCCCTGAACCGTAGATGGCTCTTTCTTAGATTTTATTTCGCCAGATGATGGTGGTGAATTATTTTTAATTTTGCGAGTTCTTGTTCGCATCTTGGATTGATCTGTATTCATTTTACAAGTTAGTGTTCTTTACTTAATTGTTTAAAAAAAAAAATCTCCTGAGTGGCTTGCACAGGTATCGAACTCACGTCCCCAGATCGACGAAGCGAAATATGGCGACGTCTTAACCAAATCAGCTACGGCCGCTTGTACTACTGGTAACACAATAGTCGTATATATATAATGTAGAAGGTAGTGATGTAACGAATATTCGCATTCGCAAAAAAATATGCGAATGTTTTGCGAATATTATTTTTCTAATAAAGTATCTGGTCTGTTCCGTGTTGGCCGCATTTGTTGTATTGTTTCATGTTTTCGTTTGCTTGATATTGCTATTATTATTGGGAGAAGTATGCATTTGTGGAGATTTAATTTATATGCTTGCTTTAAGTATTGTACAACTGCTATGAGTATAGGCCCCTACAATAATTTTATATACTATTTAGAGAATATTTATATCACACTACATATATCATACCACATAAAAGTATTCTATCAGAATTGTCGGGGATTGAAGACATTGAAGTCTTAGATCGAGGAATTTAGAGCAAACTTATTTGCAAATAATTATGATATAATTTTTCTGACGGAAACTTGGCTAAATTATGGCATATTTGATAGCGAACATTTTCAAAACGAATGTACAGTTTACCGGAAGGATAGGGATTTCATGTTGAGTGTTAAAAGGCATGGAGGTGGGGTCTTAATTGCTGTTCTTGATTGGGATGATATTGGTGAAATTATTTTTACCAGTATTCGTTTTTCATTGGCAACACATAGTTCCATGGAAAAATGCTCATTGTTACTGGGTGTAGTATATATACCGCCTTCCACATCCTTGGATACTTAAAACATTTTTTTTAAAGTACAGTAGAAGTCCATTAGTCCGGCATCCAACAGTCCGGAATGCCCGATAGTCCGGCATCACTCCGGAAAGTTGTAAATAAATTATTTTTTTCCAAAAGTGTGTCTTTAAAGCAAATAAAAACGCTCGAGAGCTATTCGGAAGTTTTCGGGATAGTTCGGGATCATCCGAATGTGCTCGGTATTGTTGTAAACATTGTAGTAAACCCTCAGCCTACTCAAAATCTTGAAGAAAATGACTCAGATGCCGAAACGAAAGAAAATGAAAAAATCAGCTGGGCAGAAGCTGCAGAATCACTAAATAAGTTTATCTCTTTTGCTGAGGCTAGTACTAGCTACAGTGCTTCAGAAATTATTGATTTCCATATCATTAGAAATAAATTTTATACTAAACGCCAAAAGTCAAGAAAACAAAAAACCATTCATTACTTTTTAAATCTAAGTGAAATATGTTTTTCAGTACGTGTACATACATTATATGAAATGTAAAATAAACTTTGTAGCATGTATTTGCACACTGTATTTGTAGTTTAATTATTAACCTAACTGTTCTTATAATAATTACTGTCCGATAGACCGGAATTTTCAATGATCCGGCACCGAGCCGGTACCGAACGTGCCGGATTATCGGACTTCTACTGTATATCTGAACGTTTAATTAGCTATAACGACAAAACGGACATTTGTCTTATTGGAGATTTTAATATCCCAACAATTCAATGGAAAAAAGACCCTGATATTGAGTCGATCTTTGTTCCGTATTCTTATTCGGGTCATGTTGCGCAGTATTTGATAGAATCTATATCTTCTCTCAATACGTTTCAGTATAACGGAATTTATAACAGCAATCAAGTTATCTTAGATTTAGTTTTTAATCTTTATTCATTTACAAATATGGATACATTATGACAATACATTGCACTGACTTAAATAATAAATAGACTTTTATTAAATACTTTTTTCCAAACAGCAGTGTTGCTGGTATTAGGAGAAATGGTATCTGAGGTATATTTTATACCATAATACTATTGTATGCAGACCATAAAAGTTCAAATTCATAGTTATTCCCTCCTTTCACAAAAAAAAACAACATGATACAATAAGACACAAAAACAATATCACACCACTGCACGAGTTTTGAGGATATTTTCTTTTATTTTTGAGGAAAATCCTTTTATATTACTTATACATATTTTTCACATTCTGAGGAAGACAATTATATTCACTTGATGCTGTATACAAGAATCCGCATCTGACTCTGTTAGTCCTGGGTTCATTCACTCTCAAATGTTGTCTTTGACGGGTACGATAATCATGGAAGTCACTATTTAATGATATACTTATATTTGTTTTAATTAGTCCGTTTATGATTTTGTGTATAATTTTCAATTTTTTAATATTTATTGTGTCATCTAGGTCAAACATATTTGTCATCCTGTAAATCTCAGTTGTTCTCTTTTATCTGTCTAACTCAAACACAATTTTAATAGCTTTATTCATGGCTCTTTTTATTTTATTCTTCAATTGTTGACTACACTGAGACCACACAATGATGCCATATGTAATATGTGGCAGGACAAATGAATTGTATATTTGTCTTTTTATTGATATATCAAATATGTTGCTCATCCTTCTCAAGACACCCAAAATTGGACCAACCTTGTTTAAAACCATATCTATGTGATCTGACCATGATAGTTTATCATCCAGTTTTATACCCAAATACTTGATCTTCGTTGCCCGATTGATTTCACCCTGATCTATCAGAACTTTAATAGAAATATTAGGTTTGTTTTTCTGTTTTAAAGTCATGTAGTTGGTTTTCTCCACATTAATTGTTAATGAATTATTGCACAGCCATTTCATATAGACATTTAGATTATTATTTATCACATTTTCTATTGTACCTTCATTATGTCCAGTGTAAATCAGCACAGTGTCGTCGGCATAGATAAAGTATGATATGCCCGGAGTAGTTGGCTATTGTGCCGAAAAGTTACCATTAAAATAATAATTGGTTTTTAGAAAGTTGTACGGGAATTCAATATTAAACAATGCAGTTCATAAGAACTCTGAAAATCCGAACATTAAAAATATCCCTGCACTTAAAAGGTACCTGCATTAACCCAGAAAGTCCCAAATAAAAAATTTCGTCTGATTTAGTTTATATTCACAAGATTTAATAAAAATGTCATCAAAAAATCATAATTGAAATCAAAATTAAATTACATCAAGCTATTTTTGAGAAAATTGGTGTTCTTTTTTTAGGACAGTGGGACTATAGGCATGTATGGATGTATGGAAATGAAAACATTCACACAAATTTCTAAATTTATATTTATTCTAGGTTCCTCTATATTCTAACATTTATACATAATGCTTAACAAATATAATATTTAACATGAAATAAAAAATATGGACATGGAAATAAATGGAGACTTATAATAGGTAGGTAGGTATATTATATTCTTTATTCCTTCTTGTGATAAATTTCAAAACATTTCAAATGCAACGTTATATTACATTTTCTGCACTTTGTTGTTGCTTTTTTATGACAATGTCGGCATCGAGTTTGCTTCTCTTGCTTTATAAGAACATGATGTATCTCTTGATATCTAGAATCTATATTTTCGAGAAAAGATGTTCGACCTGGATGTGGAAATCTCTTTCTCCCGTATAATTCTAATAGCGTCAAAACCAAACGAAGTCTAAATGTTAAATGGTCGAATAAATTTTGCTGGATACAATGAATTTGCCAAGCATTTTGCTCAGCTGATGATGTGCTGAAATCTGTTCCTACTCATCGACATTGAGACAAGTTCATTGTGGCAATCTGGCTGAGTATCCCAATAAAGTTTTTTTCTAGGAACATCGACATATCCACTTAAAAGTAATATTCCTATAAAACACATGATCTCTTGTTCAGTTATGTCATTTTCTCTATTTCTGCTTGCTGCATATTTATTTGTATACTCGGTAATCATTGTAATGACCTCATTATCAAAAAATAAATTGAAAAGTTCCAAGGGTGTTAAATTGTTTTCCGCCGAATGCATAGGTTTCCACTCAATATTATTTGTCGAAATATCTTGCTTTTTCCACTTATAATTTCTATCTATCTTCCTAGGCAACTCTTCAGTATCTCGAGATCTTCTATGCAACATACGCAACTCAGCGGGAGCTCTTAACTGACTACCTGGAACGTTATCCAATACTGGAGATTCTTCATCACCTGAATCTTCATCGGTTAAGTCATTACATGCATTTGTTGGTGGTAATAACGTTATATCAATGGTGCTTTCTTCCATATTTTCAATTTCATCTTCGTTTTCTTGAATGATCTCCAGAACCTCGTGCATTGATAAGCCCCTTAAAAAAATTGTATAATAATGATACCTATGTAACAAAAAGATTTTTGTATGGCGTCCTAGAACTGACAATGAAAGAAAAAATGTGTCTGTAGACCCCAAACAACGACTGATGATGATGAAAAATACATATAATGTAACTTTCAATATATTTTGTGATGTAAAATAAAAAAAAACAGTTTAACAGACTACTTGAAAATGCAGTACATTGATGCCCATAGTCCCACTGGACTAAAATAAGGACACCGAACTTTATGTCAATATATCTTTGAAATAAAATATGTAACAATAAATATAAATGTAAGGTTTTATAAAATGATAATTTTAAAAGTAAGATTCAGTATAAAAATCAAATTATATTACAAACTCAAAATATTATACTTACTTTTCTAACGGAATGTCGTAAAAATCCATCTTAAAAATTATCGTTCAAATTAGATGTGTTCAAAATGGTGACTGTCAAGAAACTGATAGATTAAATATGTCAAAATCAATATAGCCAACCTTAGACAACACAAATATGGTGTTACCAGTGGAAAAAAAATGTCTACACATGTTAAAATTTCTTGTTTAGTGAAACATGTCTACTGTTCTTTTTTTAGGACAGTGGGATCATCTGGGTTAATATTATTATTGTTATTGTTAACTAATCTTTGTACCTACCTGTATTCACAATATTATCATTCTTTATTTAAATTTGTACCTACGTAGCAACAGGGGCAATAAAAGGAATAATTCGACAAAGGATTAAGAGCCGCATTCATTATGTACCTACTTCGACTAATTGTTTTAAAATGAATATTCTAGAATGCGTTTGTATTGTTTTTATTTCATAGTATCGGCTTGGTTAGATTTTTTATACCTACGCTTCGAGATATTGAGTGTCGATACTGATGATATGTTTTGAATTATGTAAACGACTCTTTGGGTATGAATTTTAATTTTATGGTAACATACGTAGTTTGAGTATTTAATTATCTACCTAAAGGGTTGTATTGTGTTGCTATGTAATAGATATAAGATGTGTTAATTTGTGTTGCGGAATGGACGCTCATTATATAATTATTGAACAGTCATAATGGACACAAGAAATATTGTTTTAAATATGATATCAGTGAAAGAGACACTTAAATTAATTTATATGTGAATTAATTAATAATTATAATCAGTGCATTGGACGCTTCATAACAAAATATTTATTTGTAAATATTTATTTTATTATTTACCTACTGCATAATTCTCGGAATGCAGACAAGGGTGCAGGTGTCCCCGTAAAACAATGGAGCTTGCGGTAGGCGTTTACACGCATCATATTGTATAGCAATTAACCAATCACGACGCTGCACGTGGATGCATCGCGTCATCGAAGGGGTAGGACCAACCCCTCTCTACCTCACTCAAGGAACAGCGGAGAAATGTCCTTGAAAGGAAGCGAGTGATCAGTCAGTCATCATCGGTGAGTGGTAGTGATCAGTCAGTCGTGGATCTTCAGAGAGACAAGTCTGTCTCTGGTCATTGGGCTTCAGTAGAGTCAAGATTTTCTCCTCCTGAAGCCATGACGTGCCAACTCCGTACCTGTGAAGGCTGGTAATTGCCTTGGACATAAGACTCCGCCTTTTTTGTCTGGCCTTTAAGCATTTTCATGCTTGAGGCCCCCTCAACGTGGGATCCATTTGCTCGTCAACGTAACGTGAAAAGTAACATCTTTTAAAAGTGCTTCGTGTGTTTATTTTCATCGAACCAGTTATCAAGTAGTGTGGAAATATTTTTTTTATTGGGATAATTCAGTGTGCACGGACAGTGGGGTTAGTAAGTAAGTTGTAGTATTGTCTAGCCTTGTTTCGTGTGTTTGTAATTAGTGGTAGGTTAGTCCTTTTTATTTTTCATTAAATGTTTATTTGAATCTAAATTTGTCTTTTCACATTTGTCCATTTAAGTACAGATAACTTGTCGTCTCTTATTTATATAGCCTCACTATATATTTAATTGAGACCATTTTTTTTTATTGTTTAAACTCCTGGAGTGCTGTAAGTAGCCCCAGTTTGAGTCTCAGCCGCAGGCATTATTGGTTAAATTTTTATATATCCCTTACCACCCATACATCACCCCACTCCGCATATCAAGTATTTACCATTAAGTTTACAATAGCGAAGGCTATCTATGTATAACAAATACAGCAATGGTCCCAGAATAGAACCCTGCGGAACACCGAAATTTACTGTACACTCCTCACTTACTGCACTGTGATTAAGTGTTACTGTTTTTCTATCGCTTAAGTAGCTCTCAATAAGTTTGTTTACGTTCCCTCGAAAGCCAAGATTATACAACGAATGCAGTTCTTTCAACTATTCCGTTTTCTGTTACCAGATGTGACACTCCACTGGTTGGTGAGGATTCACACCATCCTTCACTGTTGATAGATTATGAGTTTGAAATTCCTGAGGATTTATCTCGAAACAATATGATCCAGAAATCAAATTACCTACTTTGAGTCAAACTTTTCGGAAAAAAAAATCGATCTACAAAGTGTTGATTGGGTCAGCGTTTTGGGAAACGGACTGGTGAATGAGATGGTTGAATCGTTTTATGGTTATGTTTTGCCGATAATTGAGAAGCATACACCTATGAAGAGGGTGTCACTCTAATAAAACTGTGTTGTTGTTTAAGAGAAAGTCCAAGGCTTGGCATAAGTGGAAGACGTACCGTAATGATTCTGACTACAATTTATTTTCTCAACTAAGAGCTCAGTTTAAGTTGTCGCAGAATCACGATAATAGGTCTTTTATTAATACCACTGAAAAGTCACTTAAGGGCAATGTCAAGTCTTCCTTTTCGTTCGTGAATTTCCTTAAAGAATCTAGAGCAGCGATGCACAAACCGCAGCCCGCGGGACGCATGCGGCCCTCGGTCGTTATATCTGCGGCCCGCCAGCAAATTATACAATATAAAAAAAATGACAATACCAGTAATAATCGGATATTCGATAAAAGTACAGGATACTTAATAATTCGAGTAAATATTCTTAAACAAAACCGAGGTATTTTTGCAATATTTCAAATTCCTTTACAGTAGTACTATACCATTTTGAAAATTCGGTGACGGGGGGGGGATAAAT
Organism: Athripsodes cinereus; assembly: GCA_947579605.1. Taxonomy (NCBI): domain Eukaryota; kingdom Metazoa; phylum Arthropoda; class Insecta; order Trichoptera; family Leptoceridae; genus Athripsodes; species Athripsodes cinereus. The sequence continues at coordinate 19,696,899 of OX388329.1, forward strand.
TTTTTAATGTGTTTGCATTTCTGGAAATTTTAATTTTTAGTGTTAATTTTCTTGTAGCGGCCCGTCCTTAGCTCATAATCTTCCCGAGTGGCCCCTGTTCCCTATAAGTCTGTGCATCCCTGATCTGGAGGCTATCCAAGGGTAATGGGTGACGGTGACCAGACTTTGAGCGATCCAAAGGGAGTCGCGAACTTGTTTTCGTCGTTTTTTGGTTCTGTATTTTCACTGAATAATTTACATGATTCTAATACTGAAGAAACGGAAAATATTTAACTAACTCATGTTTATGCACAGTTAACATCTTAACAGAGAAGAGCAGCAGGGATTTAGAAAAAATCGGTCAACCACTGATGCCATATTCGTTCTTCGATAAATAAAATAGAAATCCATTGAATATAATAAGCTGGTCTACGTGTGCTTCGTTGATCTCACAAAAGCATTCGACAGGGTGTTGCTCACTGATATACTAGAAATTCTGCAAGAATACAACAAACCACTATCTATCATAGAAGTTCTAAAGGATATTAATAGAAACAGTCAAACTCAAATTAAAGTGGGGAGCGAATTGTCAAAACCAATAAAGGCTGCAGTAGGAATAAGACAGGGAGATAGTCTGAGCCCCTTTTTGTTTAACCTGATAATGGACAAAATAATTGAGGAAGTAGCATCTTTGGGCCTCGGATATAAAATGGGCAACGGTGTGGTCAATGTACTTTGCTATGCTGATGATGCAGCCTTGATGGCTGAAACTGAAAATGATCTACAGCGTCTACTGTACAGATTCCATCTCACATCCAAGAAGTACAATATGAATGTGTCCATTGATAAAACAAAATGTTTGGTGATTTCAAGACACCCTTTAAGATGCAAATTAGTTATCGATGATAAACCTATTGAACAAGTAGCATCATTCAAATATCTAGGGGTTGAAATTTCTAACAATAGTGACCTGTACCACGAAGTGAGAGAGCAGACCAATAAAGCCTCAGTTGTAGCCGGATGCCTTAAGAGTACCATATGGAGAAATAAACACATGCTAACTGATAGTAAAGTCCGAATATATAAAACCTGTTTTAGACCAATTATGACATATGGTGTAGAAACAAGCGCAGACACGGTACGAACAAAAAACCTACTAAGAACATCAGAGATGAAAGAGAGAAAACATTACGTGCTATTGCGGGCAAAAATCTCAGAGACAGATTAAAAAATACTGAGATAAGGAACTGTAAGATATAGACATCTGTGGGAAGGTGTATTAAACTAAATTATGATTTAATGTTAGTCACATTAATTACTCATTGCTTTATGTTATATGGGACAGATGTCTCTTATATATATATATATATATATGTATATTGTAAATATTGTAGGATTTTTCTAGAAGTGGTGTTGTTGTATATTTTGGTTTTTGTGATAAGAGAGAGGAGGTTAAAAGTTTATATATAGACGAGGTGTTGCTTTGAAGAGGAATTCAGTTTCCCTCTCTCGGTTCGTTAATACCTATTGTAAAGTGTATCTTTTAAGTTGTGCTAGAACTTACCTGTAAATAGTTTTTTTACCTTCGGGAATATAGTGTTTAAACGAAGTTCGAGTTTTACTAATAAACCCACATCCCCTTAGTAGCAGAACCAAAACTTTCAAGGGATCTGAAGATTGGAGCAGTGTGTGGCCCCAAATCCACACACCATCTAACAAACGATATTACATGGCGCAGTCGGTATCTACTAAGGAGGACGGTAATATCTAGCAGAATATTACATAGCTCAGGGTGCAACCAGGAAGAAGAGGGAACAGGATCAGAGTTGTTCCTAGTAGAGAACAACTCGAGAAAGGTGCATCTTCAAGGAGGTGAAGAAGAGGCCAGGAGGAGCAGTCACAGGTTGAGGACGGCTCAAGAAAGGAGCATCACAGGTAGAGGATCATCCCAGGAGCAGTCCCAGGTTGAGGACGGCTCAAGAAAGGAGCATCACAGGGGAGGAACATCCCAGGAGCAATCCCAGGTGGAGGACGGCTCAAGAGAGGTGGAGAGTTCAGCCAAGGGCAGAGCAGACAAAGGAGGGCGCAGAGAGTCACAGAAGTTAAGTAGTTTGTTCATAAATTGTATATTGTATTGTTGTTTTTTAATTTTTTTTTGCTAGTAGTTAAAGATTTTTTTTTCTTGTGGAAAAATGACAGAGAAAGTTGTAGTAAGAAGTCAGGTTTATAGGGACGTTTCGTTGAGGTTTAATCACGGAACAGATTCTTGGGAGAATTTTATAATTAGATTTAGACAAGGTCTGGTGCTAAATGATGATACTGTTCTTAATGAACCAAAGAGGCGAGCCCTGTTCTTATCATATCTCCATGAGGACACATTTGATTTGTTGGTAAATCTAGCGAAACCAGAAAGTGTAGAGAATTTAAAGACGGAAAACTTGATAGATTTATTGTCGAATTATTGTTCAAATGTTGAGAATGTTCTAGAAAATAGATATAATTTTTTTACTAGTAGACAATTAGCTCATGAAAGTTTCAAAGAATTCGGAGCGAGATTGCAAAAATTGGCGGGTAATTGTAAATTTGAAGGTCGCTTATTGGAAAATTTAAAAGATATGTTTGTGGTAGGCATACAAGATTCTAGGATACGGCAGAAATTGTTTCTAGAATGTGAAAAAAGTGATTTTCAAACGACAATAAAAACTGCAATAATTTTTGAAAATAGTTTGAAATCAAGAAGTAGTATTGTTGCTGAGTGTCATAGGGAAAATTCAACGGAAAAATGTTACAAGTTTTCAAGAAGATCAAGTGATAAGGAAGCACAAGATTTCCATAGGAAAAATTTTTCACAAAATTACAAGAAATCGCATTATACCAATACGAGAAGAAATTCACATTCCTCAAATCACAGTAGAAGCTCAAGCAGAGATAGAAACTCAAGCCGAGATAGAAATTTTAAACAGGATAACGATAGGAACAAGTTAGTGTGTTTTAGATGTTCAAAACCAGGACATTGGGCGAGAAACTGTAAAACAAATTTCAAGAAGAAACTGAACAGTATCACTAGAGGAAAAATTAATGAAATATCCGAAGATAATCCATGCAAGATATCAGTGAAATTAGGAGATAAGTTTCACACAGGAATGATAGATTCGGGAGCTTTTATATCTGTTATTCCAGAACAATGTTATGTGAAATATTTTAACAAGCATAAACTTAGTGAATTTAATAGTGATGTCCGTGGCTATAGTGAGCAAATATTAAATGTGTTAGGTACTTTGGAATTACCAGTGTGCTTTAATTCGTTAAAAAGAAGTGTTCAATTTATTATTGTGCAATTCGGAAAAGAAATACTTTTTGGAAGGAATTTCATGAAGGAATTTGATATACAATTAACAGGTTTGGAAAATTCGCATGTAAACATAAGTGAAGTGTCCGGCAAGGTCGGTAAAACAGAGAACATAAATTTACGGAGCGGCAATATGGACGATACGTCAAAGTTAGTTGACAAACTAAAAAGAGAATATAAAAACGTTTTTAGTGAGAAATTAGGAAAGTTCACCGGTTATGAAGTGGAATTTTCATTAAAGGAGGATCATGTACCAAAATTTTTCAATCCACGACCCGTGCCGTATGCATTACAAGCGAAAGTCGAGCAAGAACTAGATAAAATGTTGGAAAATGATATAATCGAACGTGTCGAGGTTTCAAAATATGCAAGTCCATTAGTGATTATACCTAAATCTGATGGTTCAGTGAGATTGTGTGCTGATTACAAATGTTCAATAAATAAATATGTGCGTGATGAAAAATATCCTTTACCACGAATAGAGAGTGTAATACAAAAAGTCGCAAAAGGAAAATATTTTGCAAAAATAGACCTTAAGTCGGCATATAGCCAAATTGTGATTAAAGAAAAATGTCGTGAAGTGACAACAATATCAACGCACAAAGGGTTATTCAGATATAAAAGACTAATTTTCGGTTTAAAAGTTAGCCCGTCTTTGTTTATGCAGGTAATAGACTCCATAGTACAAGGGTTACCAAAAACAAGTGCGTACATCGATGACATTATAGTAGCTGGAGAAACCAAACAGGAACTATATGAAAATTTATGTGAATTATTTAAAAGGCTACAAGATTGCGGGTTGACCGTGAATACTGATAAGTGCTATTTCTTTAGGGAAGAAATTGAATATTTGGGTTATATTATATCGAAAAGAGGCATATCACCGGTAAGAAACAAAGTAAAAGCAATCCATGAAGTGAGAAACCCTCAAAATGTTACAGAACTAAGAAGTTTTTTAGGTATGGTGAACTATTATAGGAATTTCATACCAGGTATAAGCGAATTATTAAACCCTTTATATAGGTTATTGAAGAAAAAAGAGAAATGGGTATGGTCAGATGAGTGTACAAACGCAGTGAATGCAGTAAAATCTTATTTGTGTTCGGACATGGTCTTAACACATTATAACGAAAACATTCCATTAAAAGTGGTTACTGATGCCTCAACAAAAGGGATAGGAGCGACTCTAATGCATGTGTATCAGAACGGTGCATCAAGACCAATAGAATACATTTCAAGGAAATTAACGACTTGTGAGCAAAAATATTCAATCATGGATATTGAAGCATTGGCAGTAATATTCGCATTAAAGAAATGGTTTCATTTTTTGTACGGAAGGAAGTTCACATTATGTGTAGACAATCAGGCATTGGTGAGAATATTAAATCCAAATAAAAATATTCCACAATTAGCAGCTAATAGGTTAATTAGATACGGAGTCATATTATCAGCTTTTGATTACGATATTACATGTATACAATGTGAAATCTGAGAATAACTGCTCAGACTATTTGTCAAGGTCGCCAACGTCAGGTGAGTTGGTGGAAGACCAAGAATTCAACAGTTTATTTTACATAGAGGTAATTAACAATGTAGAATTGGAATATCATTCGCAAAATCCAATCGATATAGAAGAGGTTCGCAAGGCGACAAGAGAAGATTCAACATTATGTAAAATAATTGAATATGTGCAAAAATCATGGCCTAGGAAAGATAAATTGAATAATGAAGAAAGAAAATATTATCAAGTGCGAACAGATCTATTTGTTTATGACGAGTGTCTATGTTATGATTTTAAAATTGTGATACCCTCTACTTTACGAAGTGAGATATTGAAACTTTTCCACAGATCACATCAAGGCATTGTAAAGACAAAAAGTTTAGCTAGGAATTATATATACTGGCCAGGTTTGTCTAGAGACATAGAAAGTATGATAAGTGAATGCATGGCATGCAGAACTTTACAAAATAACCCACAAAGAGCAGAATTGACACCTTGGAGAGAAACAGGTAAGATTTGGAGCAGAATACACATCGATTATTTCGGTCCAATAGCAAATACAAATTTTTTAGTTGTGGTTGATTCAACCTCCAAATGGATTGATTGTAGGAAAGTAGATGTACCAAACTCATTTAATACAATACAGGTACTAAAGGAAATTTTCAGTTACTTGGGCTATTGCGAAACAATAGTAAGCGATAATGCAACAAATTTTTGTTCAAAAGAATTTGAAGAATTTTGTAGAAGGAATGGAATCGAACACATAACATCTCCGATAGGTCATCAAGCATCAAACGGGCAGGCAGAGAATGCCGTAAAAGTTTGCAAAGGTTTTTTGAAGAAAATGTTACACAATAATAGTTTACCTACAAATTGGAAGGATAGGTTGATGGATTTCTTAATAGACTTTAGAAATACGCCACATAGTTCGACGGGTGTGGAACCCGCTGTACTTTTGTTAGGTAGGAAAATTAGAACTTTGTTTGATTTGATGCTTCCAGATAATTTTGAAACGGATAGAGATGTCCCAGATCATGTTAGAAGAAACATCGATAAAAGTAAAGATACTCAAAAGAAATATTTTAGAAGTAGGAAATACAAGTCTAAAATTTTTAAAGTGGGTGACCCAGTTTTAACAATAGATTTAAGATCAGATAAAAACTCTTGGATTAAGGGTAGAATAGCAAAGGTACTTAGTAAAAATGTGTATCTTGTAAAAATTTCAAATTCTGGTTTGTGTTGGAAAAGACATAGAGATCAAATCACAAATTTAAATGTTAAGTGGAAGAGAGATTTGATACAGAAATTGCCTGAAAAGCTTTCGTCTGAACAAGACTTAGACGAAGGCTGGTCAGGGTTGTTGTTTGACAATTTTCCTGATACGCCTTTGTCTTCGTTTCAGAATCCATGTTCGGAGCAGACACCAGAACCACAGCCATCTACGAGTAGAAACCTAAGACCTCGACCGCGTCAAAAACCACAGCGTTACTCTCAGTGATATAAGGTCATATATGTATAGGTATTCAAGAATGAAGTATTTAATTTTTTTTGTTAAGTATATAGATAAAAATGAATTATTTAAGATTTTGCATTGTATAAATGAAAATGAAATATTTAAGTTTATAGATGAGATTTAAGTGGGGGAGTGTAAGATATAGACATCTGTGGGAAGGTGTATTAAACTAAATTATGATTTAATGTTAGTCACATTAATTACTCATTGCTTTATGTTATATGGGACAGATGTCTCTTATATATATATATATATATGTATATTGTAAATATTGTAGGATTTTTCTAGAAGTGGTGTTGTTGTATATTTTGGTTTTTGTGATAAGAGAGAGGAGGTTAAAAGTTTATATATAGACGAGGTGTTGCTTTGAAGAGGAATTCAGTTTCCCTCTCTCGGTTCGTTAATACCTATTGTAAAGTGTATCTTTTAAGTTGTGCTAGAACTTACCTGTAAATAGTTTTTTTACCTTCGGGAATATAGTGTTTAAACGAAGTTCGAGTTTTACTAATAAACCCACATCCCCTTAGTAGCAGAACCAAAACTTTCAAGGGATCTGAAGATTGGAGCAGTGTGTGGCCCCAAATCCACACACCATCTAACAAACGATATTACAGGAACATATGCAACACGGAGGACATCGTAAGATGGAGTAGGAAAAGGAGACGATTCTGGAGAGACCATGTAGATCGGATGGCTGAAAACAGAATCGTACATATCGCTGCTAAAGAAACACCAGTCGGTTCACGTCCCCGAGGAAGACCACCAAAAAGATAGAAAGACAGCTGGTCTTCAGCATCGCAAGAGGCATCAACTTCTGACCTAACAGATCGATGATCTACATTACGAGGAGGAAGAAGAAGAAGAAGAACATCTTGAAATCTGGTATTTATTAACGTTTATTAGGTATAGATGAGACAAAAGGAGTTGGCCCTGATGGTATAGCACCAATTATATTAAAGAGATGTGCAAGTCGTTTAATACTATACTATACTATACCATCACGGCATATCCCACAACTGGGGTAGCCAGCAGATCAGCTAGCTAAGTCATTTAACCAAGTCATTGTATCTGATATTGATTAGGAGTTTACAAGAAGGGTGCTTTCCATGCAAATGGAAGACGGCTAGTATTACTCCTTTGCATAAATCTGGCAGCATATTGGACGTTCGTAACTACAGACCAATTTCAATTCTATCACCTATTTTAAAAATATTTGAGGGTATCGTTCGTGAAAAAATGACTTTTTCCTGAAGCCGTATCTTCTTGTAGAGCAGCATGGGTTCACGAGTGGAAGATCGACAGTAACAAATCTGATTTCATACGCTGATTTTCTTTTCTCAGCTATGAACAATCGTATACAGGTGGATGCCATTTATACCGAATTTCAAAAGGCATTTGAAAAAGTATATCATCGATTTTTAATTAACAGGACTTCACAGCCAGAATTTAATTTGAAATCGTGCGACTATATGCTACAATTGCCTAAAAACAGGTGTTTACTCCAAATTATAACTTTTAAACTATGTACGAACCAATAAACTACGAAGCATTAAAAAAATACTGTCTCTCTTTTTGCGGTTAGTGAAAAGGGAGATAAAGAAATGAAGTATATTTCACTCATTATCTATACACCACTTGGTCACTAACACACGTAAATATAGTTAATATTATGTCCGAAAAACTACGAACATTAAAAAATCACTGTCTCTCTTTTTGCGGTAAGTGAAAAAGGAGATAAAAAATGCGACGTACGTGATGTATATTTCACTCATTATCTATGACACCAAATGACACAATAATCATTGCGTACAAAGACATAATTTTTAACAAGATTGTGCACTCCATTGAAAAAACGGCATGTACATAATGCAATTGATGCACCAGAAGTCACCAAGGCCCACCTGCGAGAGAGCATTCATGCCCCAAGAGTTATAAATTGGCCTTTATATACCTATACATGAATATAGCAAACACGTAGGTAGGTAGACTATTATTATTTTTGCTGGATAATGGTAGGTGTTTACTTAATTGGCGTTCCCTTCTCTCTGCTTACTCCACATGGGATGTGGCGCGAGGGTATAGATAGATTCATCAAATCATTGGTCATAAAAAGCTTATTAGCTTTACATGTCTACCTTGTTGTATGTACATATATGTGGGCGTATAAGTGGGTATATTTCCAATAAAGTACTCAAATACTTTTTTTTTAATAATACTCAGTTTTATTCTGCAAAATTATATAATTTATATTATACACCTTAAAAAGTACACGTAAAGTAGGTATATTTGAGTTTATCCATAATTTGTTGCACCACTCTGCATTGAGTTGACCATAATTTATTCTTTCTTCTGGGACGTCAAATTAAGTGACAATGATGGCTGCCTTAAGAAACGGCGACTGTGGCACCAGTGCTGCAAAAGTATATAAGAATATTTAATATGTTTTTCCCTTGTTTATTATTTTTGACTCCACCATTAAATTTCAAACAACAAAAAGGCCGGGATTTGGAGAGAATGATTCATGCATCTTTAGTATCACAAAAAAAAGATTTGAGTCATCATAATCCAAGGATAAATTCACAATCTGTCCATATATTTGCAGAGTATTTTTTCATCATCGAAATAAAACAAAATTATAGCAATAAAGTGATTTAATGTTGTTAATAAATGATTTAATTTTTTGCCATGAGGGTGGATAGTGAATTTCTTGTTTATTGTTCACTAAGCCTACTGAGTGGGTCTGCGAACATAGCGATGTATAGGTACATGTTTATCTGTGTGTATATAATATGTAGAGTATACTACAAGGTACACAGTACACTGCAATTATTTATGTATTCTTTTAAAGGACACATACATGTTTATAGTTACGTACAGGTAGGAATATAAAACTTGATATTAGTAGGTATTCCCACATACAGGCTCTGCCTGGTGGGATCTCATGGTAGATGATGTATGGTTCTATTGTATGTATACATGTATGTATTAGAATATTAAGTTGTAATCTCATTTTCTGATATAATTGTATGTATGTTTGTATATTTAGTGTAATAGTAACATTGGTTTGTAATTTAATTTTGATAAGTATAATAATGAAATGTATACATATGTTTGTATTTATAATTGTACCAAGAGATAAATAAAGAAATAAATAAATAAATAAATGTGTAATCATGTCTTATGGCCGGTTTCAATAACCTATCTATCCGTGACTATCGATTAAAATGTATGATTCAAAATATAGAACACAATAGATTTCAATCGACAGGAGCGGATAGATAGATTATTGAAACCGGCCAATAATGCTCAGTCTTATTAAAGTACAATGTCTTCGTGCTAAAATTTCATGTGGAAATGGAATGTCAAAATGTAAATATTATATGTTTCCATAGTAACCATACATGCAAAGTGGTTTCTGCAAATATATAAATATATAATATGCAAATTTAGAAAACTTCGAATACTCATAATAATCTAAAAATCAAATGCATGTTGAGATCTATTTTTACATTAAACCATTTTCTCACTATTGATTCACAAACTAATTTTATATTATTACTTAGTACATTTATGGAATACCTTAATCATTCGCAAACTAGTGAATGGCATCATGAATAAATACATAAAATAAAATAATAATAATTGTACCAAAGCTTGTTTTAAAACATACATAAATGTATCCGAGATTCAAACATGTTGCGTGTATTCATATATCAGCTTATTTGAAAAAATAACATGAAAATAAGATAATACGTGCTGATTTTACTATAAACCTAAATATCAGGATATCAGTTAAAAACTATGTACTTACATTTGCAAATGATAAGTCAAGTCTCAGTAGGTAATTCTCCATCACCGTTTTAATGTCACTAATCATCTAATCATCTAATAATCTGGAAAGTATAAAACATAAAGAATTTATTAATTTATTCTATCAGAAACATTGTTTGCTTACACACGCGTATTAAAATATTTTATTTTTAATAATTACCTACTTCGGGAAAGGTTACGTAACAAAAAAAATATGTCAAAAACAATATAATATAAATCATTCATTATTATATACTCACTCATTTTGATCATGTGAATAATATGAAGCTTATTTATTTTTTCTCACATTCGTAAATCGTTATTACTCTTTCGTCATTTTAAATAATGAAAAAATTAAAATCAAACTATAAATCAGTGTATTTAGTATATTTCTGATTTAGTATATTTTATACTCACAAAAATAACAAAATGTTGCTATGACAACAATATTGACATCGGTGAATGTCAGTCTGAGGAGTTCATACACAAAGCTACCTACATTAACTCTAGAACATTGAAACTAAGAAAACAGCATACCTAAATAAATTTGGTGAATTCTTTGCAGAGTAGGTACCTGCAGCAATTTAGTTCCCTGATACCTGATATATTTTTTTTAGTGTTTGTATTTTTTATTATGATAAAAAATACAAACACTAAAAAAATTAAAATCAAACTATAAATCAGTGTATTTAGTATATTTCTGATTTAGTATATTTTATACACACAAAAATAACAGTCTTTGTAAGGTAAACGAACTGTAATTTAGTGTTAAGAGCATATTTTTTGTATTCATTTTTTAGTAATTGGATATTAGCTGGCACTTTGTGTTTATCATTAGAAAAGTAAATATGTTGCAACTAATAAGCAAAAAGAGAAATAGGCGGACATGCTGAGGTCAATCTACAGTTTTATTAAGTACACAAACAAGTTCACCAACATTTAATTAAAAATAAAAAAAAACTGATTTATTTGAATTAATTATATAAAACACTTATTTGTAGTGTTTAAACTGTGACTTTTTGTTGAACATTTTGCTAGAACAGCATCAAATGATAGATTTGATCATCATCATCATCATCTCCATCGGTCTCTTAATTCTGAGGATCGTGACCATCATGCCTTGTTCCATAGACCATCTGTCTCCACCTTGAGCAATCCTTCGCCATGAGAAGGTCCCCGAGCAGTGAGCTCTGTGTAGGCTCTTTAATTTAGACGCTCCATTTTGCTGGTGCGCGGCCCCTTCTACGCCTCCCTTTCAGAGCACCAGTTATTTCCTGATCTACATCTCAAATGGCTCCAGCATCACATCTCAAACGCCTCCAGTATCACATCTTAAATGTTTCAATCTTCGCACGCTTGCAACGTCCACGTTTCAACCCCAACAAAAATATGCTGAACTCTAAGAGTTGGTGAAAGGGTCCAATACAAACTGTGCCTTACGGTCTACAAGGCTTTGATTAATATGGCACCTCGGTCACTTTCTGAGCTCCATGTTCTCAAAATACCTGCAAGCAGACGCCTTCGCTCAGCAGACATCCACCAATAGGTATGCTGGGGGAGATCAATAGAGCCAACAAGTCCTGCTTCTAACACTGGGCTTTTGGTGTCGCAGGACTCGTCATCCTGAATCGACCCCCCGAGAACCTATGTAAAAACAAATCAATAACAACGTATTTTTTTTTTTTTTTTTTTATTTTTTTTATTACACCAACAAATAACAAATCTTATACATATTTTCATTGATGATGCCCAACTAGGTATAACCTGTTCTAGGGCAAGTTGAAGAGATCGCTTTTCCAACATAGTTTCCCGCGCTCTTGAGATGGATGCTCTATTAAACAACGCCAAATAAATCATCCAACAAACATACCAAGGTCAAGATTTGATAGTGAAGATAATTTATCCGTCAACGAGAACTCTTGACAAATTCCAGTTCCAGAAAATGTTGAGATATGATTCAAATGGCTTAAGTTCGGAAGATGAAGAGACATCAATTCCCAATGGAAGGAATATATGGAAGAAAGATGAAATGTTGAAGACACCAAGTAAGACAGTTTTCTTGGGTAACTCTGACCTTCCTCCAGAATGTTTAGATATCAAAAAACCTATACAATATGACAAATATTTTTTAACCGATGACATTTTAAATGATATAATTGAACTATTTAGGCTTTATTCTATGACTCAAAGACCAGAGAAGCCTTATCACTTGACAATAAAGACAGAAATTGTTCCTTATCATTTCAACAAAAGGGAACAATATTACTAAATTGTAGAGGAAAAAATATCTGTTACTGCATAATTGTCCATATATGAACACAATTTTTTTTTTAATTTTTCACTATAAAAAAATATTTTTTTGGAAAATAAAAAAATACGTGTCGTTTATTTTTATATTTTCTATCTTGAACATTTTTTTTACCAAAAACAAAAAAATCATGCAGAAAGGGGTTAAAAGTCACAGTGGATATAATATAAAAAAGTGATTTATTTGTAAATAATTCAACATGAATTTCCACCGAGAACCGTCGGTTGAAAATATCAACTTCACTGATTTATTTTACTTCATTCATAGTTAAATATTTGTGAAAAATGGATCGATGTGCCTTTACTTGTGAACTCCTCATCTACAGTACTGAACGCTCATTCTCGTATTCGTCGACTCGCATTTTGACAGACATGGAAATAAATATTATTTAGGTATATTAAGTTATAATGTTTTTTTAATGAAAAAAAAAAAACATTTATATAGGGATTACTTGATGACACATATAAAAATTTGTTTCCTTGGTAAAAATCAAGTAATCTAGTGCTGTAATTATGTAGTTTCAAGCATAAAACCATCTCTATTTTTTATTAATTTTAAATAAATAATCAGACGCAGATTCAACAGCGTGCCGACTCTTTGGCTCGGCTGGCCGAACTCAGCTCGAATTTTGAGTTCTACGGAAATTTTCATAAAAACTTTCCCGCAAGCGGAAAATTTAAAATGGAAATTTAACAATATAAATAATACATCACGCTATTATACTCATATGATAAATTATTCAATTAAAATTGTTTTAAATATGTTTTATTTATTCGAACTTGACGAACTAAAAATTATATTTTCTTATGTGCACGTCACAAATCCCATTTTTTTCGCATATTTAAAAAAATATGGATAAATATTACCCAAATTTAAGAAAAATAGGATTTTTCTAAAGCATCCTTGGAGCTAAATTTACTTCATCATTTATGTAACCTCTAAGATGATTGTCTTAAAATACCTCTGCTAGTCGTGATAAAATTTCGGAAGGTGTTTTTCAATCGATAATTTCTACATGAATCTCTCGGAATTTTTTTTCATTATTATTAAAAATACATTAAAATATGTTCAAATTTTGATATTATCAAAAACAAACAGTAAAAATATCATCTCATTCACGAAAATATTGCAATTAATTAATAATCAATGTTGAAAAATGGTTGCGTAAAATCATGTGACAATTTCGAGTTCCCTACCTATCAAGGGCTCTTAACAGGACTTCACAGCCAGAATTTAATTTGAAATCGTTCGACTATATGCTAAAATTGCCTAAAAACAGGTGTAAACACCAAATTGTAACTTTACGAACCAATAAACTACGAAGCATTAAAAAAATACTGTCTCTCTTTTTGCGGTAAGTGAAAAGGGAGATAAAAAAATGAAGTATATTTCACTCATTATCTATGACACCACTTGGTCACTAACACACTGTGATGAAATGGATATATACAAGATTGTAAATATTATTTTAGATTGTAAATTTAATATTATTATTTTCATATACCTAGATCGAATATTTGTAGTAGGTAATTAATATAGGAATGAAACTTAGTTAATTTCAAGTGGATGATGATGATCTATCTATCTATGTAGGAGACAGAGACAGGTATATTTTGGTGTGTGTGTCATAAAGAGATGGATGTAGTTTTTTTTTGTTGCTTTGGGTCGACATTTTTCAGTACCTGAAGAGGGAGGATAGATTACTCTTGGCAGTTCGTTTTGAATCCTTAAGAAATTAGGTTGTGCCCATATTAGTTTTAAAAGCAGTGTTGGAATTTATTGATTAAAGAATAATTAATTGTTGGACACAACCAAAGTATTATTTATGATTTTGGAGTGATATTCACGTACAGAGTGGATATAATATTTTACATCCTAAATAATAATTGTATTAAATAACAAATTCAGTTACCTGCCAGCCGCAAAGCTAAGTGTTTTAATATTATTTTATTATTTATATCTAGGTGCTAGGATACTCTCAGGATGTCTGTTGTCTACAAGGCAATATTTGTACTCAAGGATTTATTATTTTACAGATTTTGAAAACAAAGGAAATATATATATGTTATTTTCAGTATTATTGTATGTTTGTATGTATGTACTTGTGACCGATTTTATATAGCGCCTTCCGACACACCTACAACTAGACCAGTGGCGTACCGATCTACCCAATAGTATATTTTATTTTATTTATTTTACCAAAACGAAGGATTGTGCAGTTTGGAGTGGAGTTTTATGTTGAGCAGGATATTATTTGATTATTTAATTAATTACATATTTTATCTTCAATGTCATTTGTATTCTACGAATTAACTGGATTATTCTATTTAATTGTTCTGCTGGATATTGCAGTGACATTATAGAATGTATTAATTAACATTTTTGCAAGGCATGGTTATATCGTATTGTTTATGTATTATTATATTAATATATTTATATTAATACCATTTATCCAAAAATCCCTACATAAACCCTTTTCCTTCTTGGGAATGCAGTTTTTGTCCAGTCGTTTGTTTGGCCCCAGACGATTTGGGTACGACGTTATTCCTTTCTTAACAAAATATATGATATTGTAGTATATAATTATGCATGATAATTATTTAAATCAAATTTTGTAAATATAAGTACATAGTTCAACTAACAAAATTCTCTCCTTTCCCTATATGCTGGAGGACCCACAATCCATTATAAGGTCTTTGGGCATTTGTAAATGGATATTATGTTTAATTAACTTTAATTATTATTAACTGGTTGGTAAATCACTGTTCGTGATATTGCTAACTATATTAGTAGTCTATCTTATCAGTTCTGTAAGAACACACCTTGCAATCATTAACCTGGTTGGATGTGCGTAGAGATTGGTGGTGCTTTCTCTGCGTATAAATCAACTTAACCAATGAAAAAGTATTTATTTCAAATGTTCTCCGACTGAAGCAGGTACAGCTCCATTCCTCGAATTTCTGCTAGAGTATAGCTTGAAGGGGTAATCTGCGCCCTTTGGCTGAAGCTCAATGATCAGGAATCTTTAGGACTAATATTATTATATGTTTGCATGTCCGCATGTTTGCAACAGATTGCATGTCCTAGTGAAAATATATCTTATATATTATTTTATATATATTCGTGGTGTAGAATAGTGCACTCGGGCTCAAAGTACGGCATGGCGAGTTTTGAGACGTGAGGGAGCGAAGGTGGCGCTCCTTTAGCATGGACACAGCATGCTTTCCATGCACTAACATGGTAGTTAGTCTCTGAAAATGATGTCATAGCAATCGTGTTGAAATTTAATTAATATTCAAAAGTAATAAAGTTATGTTTTTGGGTGCGCCACTGTCCTTTACGACGCAACGAATTAGTAGGTATGTTGTAGAACATATGTACATACATCGGCTATAGAAACTATGAAATGGTTATCTCATGTAGGGACATGGATCGGCAACCAGTTTCCATTCTACATTCTCGTGATGATATTAAATAATTATTTGGATTTTATTTCAGGATTACTTGTTATGTTATATTTTGTTATGTTTTACTGTGCACTATTTTATTATGTTATTTTACAGTATCTCAAGGTAAGTGATCTGACGTCAAAGTTGACCTCAGAGTTAATATGTATCAAAATTCATGCTTAAATTGTTTTATTGATTTTGTGATTTTGTTGTTCCTTTTGATTATTGAAATGTATATTTCAGGTGACTTATTTTGCGTTCTAAAAATACACAACGTAGGTAAAATTATCGTCAAAACACAACGTATTGGGTCCGAATCTACGAAAATAGTTAATAGATAAATCTAGACGATCACGAAAAGCCAAAATTCGTTAATTAATTTAATTAGGAATGCGATATATCGTACGTATATTTGCAACAATGCGAAAATTCATACAATTCTTAGCTAGTCGGATAGGGATGTAAATTCTAGTTTGGGAATCATTTATTACAGTAGGTATAGTTTAGAAGCTAGGATGTTGCAAATTCGGAGCTTAGAATGGTTTGAGAATAGGTAGGATCATCACAGATGGTGCCTTGGACCAGAATATTATGTCTGTCATTGCAGACATAAACTGGGTTTTTACGGAGTAGAAGTGGGTTTTGGGTTTGCGATGATAAATAACTAAAATCATGAATATTGGAGGGGGGGGGGAGCATAAATGGGTTTTGAGGAGTAGAACTGGGTTATGGACAGAGGAATGTGTTTGGTTTTTGAGGGGAGGAATAAAATTTATTCTTGGTAGATGTAGCGAGGAAATTGGTTGTTGATTTTTTACTTCGAGAACCGCGGGTTGGTTACCCATGGATTATAGTGTTAGTCGAATTAGGCAACATGATATTATATTGATGTTTGTCTATCTATAGGTATATACCAAACATTATGCATAAGAATAGTGAACCCTTAAGAGTTCGTTCGGAATTATGTCCTTATGAATAGTCTAATAAAGAGCGCTTGTGATTCAGGTATAAAATTGGATAGGTATATATATGTTGAAATCCTGAATAGTTCTTTATTTTATTCAATAATGTATATAGGTACCAAAAATATGTACTTTCATAAGTAGATTTGGTGTTAGAAAAATGGAATATTATACATAATTATTCCCAAGTAGACGTGTTAACATGAATATTAGGTATGTGGAGTTTATTTTATGTATATGGGTATATGACTAGAGGTTTTAGGATTTTTATGTATTATAGTATTTGGGTAAAATGGGTAAATAATAGGTATATAGTTTGATGTTAGTTATATGTATCAAGTGGATGTTTGTTAAGGATTAGAATTATACCTAATTATAATAGGTATTATTATTTCTTGAGGAATATGGTCTTAACATTTTACAGTATTTGTAAGTTAAGTGTTTTGTTTTTAAACTTTTAGAATTCTGTCAAGTTAATTATTTGGGGTGTGAAATAAATTTATGATCGAGGTAAGAATGGTGAATATATTATTGAGTTGAAATAATATTGGACCAGATTTTATGAATATCTGATAACATACATAATACAATATATGAATGAAGCGGATAAGTATATAGGCAATAATCGAATGATGAGGTTTTGATAAAATCACGATTTAGGTGATTATTTTTACAGTTATATGTTAAACGGTTAGCTGGAAGAAATAGTGGATATTCGTTCTTACAGGCTAGGATGGGGGAATGATCGGCTAAGAGTGGAGACAGTCTACATGGAAAGCAGACTCTTTTAAACCAGGGGGGGCATTCGGCATGCGTTGGGACTCTTTGTGTACCCTGAAAGGTGGTATCTATCATTTTAAAATGGAGGACTGGAAGAAGAAACGAATTTATGAAAATATTCTAAGAAGAAAGAGGCTGGTGTTCGCTGATATAACACATCATGTCTTCCAAATAGAGAAATAAGATGTACAACCTATAAATGCTAAGATATTAATTAATACGTTATAATATTTAAAACCAAGAACGAGAGTGGAAATAATATTATTACTGGAATGACAAAAAACTATAGTTTTAAATAAAGATGCAAGCAGATACATAGGTATACAGGATATTATAATACCTAACGGGATGTATGCAATCAGTGTCTATTAAACTATAGGACTGATTTGATGATATTGTATGAATGGAACAAGGAAATCTGAGACATAAAGTATACGAAGTTATATAGGAAATATTTGAGTTGAATATTTATTGGTAGGATAACAACATGATTTACTTGCAAGAAACTTGGTGGAAAGTTTGGACAGCGATGATAGAAGTTTTATGGAAACCAAAAGACGACTAGATAGGATTGTGTAGCATTGTATCCTCTCTGTTAACCCAAAAGAGAGTGGTGTACAATAACGTAAATTGCTGGAGAGGACTAATGTTAGAAGAAAGGACAACGCTATGATGTAACAGGTTGGGAATCGCTTGTGGACCTATAGATGTCCCAAATGGAATAAACTATTTAATGCGTTATAGTTTTAAAATTGTGGTGTCAAATATTATAATAATATTATTCAATAGTGTTAAGACTTTAAGAGTGAAAAGTGCTTAGTTATTAATATTATTTTACAAGTGGAACGAATGTTATGATATGTACCTTTGTGGTTACAATTGTGTGTATTATATTTAGTTGTGTGTGTGATATAGTTTGAAATAGATAAGTGTTTTTTTTCAGGACTTTTGAGATGAATGTGGACGATTCATATATATATACCTATTATGTGGGTGTATACATTAGGTGACTGTTATATTGGAGACGAGGGTAATTCTATATACCTATTATAGAATAACATATTGGGATGTATTATGTAGATATTGTCAATGCAACTCGTTTAAATATTGTGTTATGTATCTTATATGCGTGAATGTGCGTAAACACATTGAGGGAGGGGTTCCCACCACTTACCCCTGGATGTTCAAGAACATTGTATGTTATCTTTCTCTTGATTATTTGTGGTATTATTATAGGTGGTTTAATTTACGTAATAATAGGTATTTTGAGTTAGCTGTTCGCGTTTGATATTATTTAGGCACTTTGTCGGCACATTATCACGAATTTTGTCTGGTTAGCTGGAGGATGTTGCATTACTTGTAGAATTAGGTGACTTGATCACGTGGATCAAATTCTTATGGACGGCTGCGTGTTGACTAGGAGAAATCGGGTTGCATTCTGTGAGAAATTGTATGACAGTGGTGAAAACGAAGGATGTAGGCCAGGATGGAGGGATTTGTCAATCGTTTCTCTCTGCCTACCCCATCTGAGACGCAGCGTGATGGTGCTGAGAGATGAATGGTTATTTAGTATGAGCTGCCGGCGGAGAGTTGGTCTCCCACTTTTTTCCGTGAGTCTTCGTGTGTCCTGTGGGAGGGCGGGTGCTCTAGGAAATTAAGACATTTAGCATCTTGGATACAGCGATGAGGTTTGCCGCCGTTTTTGAATGTCTTGATTTTGTATAGGTACGGAGAGGACGATTTACGTGTCTATTGTGTGCTGCAGGACTGCTGACTGCATCGCTTTTAGGATGTACCATGGCTGAGCGTGGCGAAATAATAAAAGCTCCAACACAACATAATATATATATATACTTATTTGAATGTCCAATAAGAAACAATATGGGGAGAGATGGTATAACTTGCTTCGGAAGTCACACAACCTTCGATGCATGGAATATCGCTATGAAGTGGTGATGACTTACGGATACGGTAAAGGTATCATGAATATAAGCACATCTGGTGAATCAATGCAAAAGGTGAGATACAGGATTGGTGTTACCAGCGGATTGGATCGCTCTAATGGATACATGTAGGTATATATATGTATGGAATGCAACAACATCGATGCATAGTTATAATGATGTGTGAACATGATTACATGAAAACGAATTTTAACAAAATGCAACTTGGATATTTAAGTATTGGCACAAACTTGTTATTATTATATTATGTTCTATAGATGTTATGACATAAATAATAATGAAACTCGAAATAATAAAATATAACAGAATATTAAAATATTATGTTATGTTGGGACAATAATATTGAGCGAGTATTTCTCAAGTGGATGCATCGGTGAATTATGTGCTTGCATGTATTATTATTATTGATTACTTGAATAGAGGAGCGCAGCTGACGAGGTACCTACGACCTAGCGGAATAAACAGGGACGGACTCGAAAGTTGGAATGAAATAATTATGAAAAATAATTAGAAAATAAATAATTGGTTGTGAGATAATGCCTCAGCCATTTTGTCTTCAGCGTGATCTCAAGGGGGGGTATGTGATGAAATGGATATATACAAGATTGTAAATATTATTTTAGATTGTAAATTTAATATTATTATTTTCATATACCTAGATCGAATATTTGTAGTAGGTAATTAATATAGGAATGAAACTTAGTTAATTTCAAGTGGATGATGATGATCTATCTATCTATGTAGGAGACAGAGACAGGTATATTTTGGTGTGTGTGTCATAAAGAGATGGATGTAGTTTTTTTTTGTTGCTTTGGGTCGACATTTTTCAGTACCTGAAGAGGGAGGATAGATTACTCTTGGCAGTTCGTTTTGAATCCTTAAGAAATTAGGTTGTGCCCATATTAGTTTTAAAAGCAGTGTTGGAATTTATTGATTAAAGAATAATTAATTGTTGGACACAACCAAAGTATTATTTATGATTTTGGAGTGATATTCACGTACAGAGTGGATATAATATTTTACATCCTAAATAATAATTGTATTAAATAACAAATTCAGTTACCTGCCAGCCGCAAAGCTAAGTGTTTTAATATTATTTTATTATTTATATCTAGGTGCTAGGATACTCTCAGGATGTCTGTTGTCTACAAGGCAATATTTGTACTCAAGGATTTATTATTTTACAGATTTTGAAAACAAAGGAAATATATATATGTTATTTTCAGTATTATTGTATGTTTGTATGTATGTACTTGTGACCGATTTTATATAGCGCCTTCCGACACACCTACAACTAGACCAGTGGCGTACCGATCTACCCAATAGTATATTTTATTTTATTTATTTTACCAAAACGAAGGATTGTGCAGTTTGGAGTGGAGTTTTATGTTGAGCAGGATATTATTTGATTATTTAATTAATTACATATTTTATCTTCAATGTCATTTGTATTCTACGAATTAACTGGATTATTCTATTTAATTGTTCTGCTGGATATTGCAGTGACATTATAGAATGTATTAATTAACATTTTTGCAAGGCATGGTTATATCGTATTGTTTATGTATTATTATATTAATATATTTATATTAATACCATTTATCCAAAAATCCCTACATAAACCCTTTTCCTTCTTGGGAATGCAGTTTTTGTCCAGTCGTTTGTTTGGCCCCAGACGATTTGGGTACGAGGTTATTCCTTTCTTAACAAAATATATGATATTGTAGTATATAATTATGCATGATAATTATTTAAATCAAATTTTGTAAATATAAGTACATAGTTCAACTAACAAAATTCTCTCCTTTCCCTATATGCTGGAGGACCCACAATCCATTATAAGGTCTTTGGGCATTTGTAAATGGATATTATGTTTAATTAACTTTAATTATTATTAACTGGTTGGTAAATCACTGTTCGTGATATTGCTAACAATATTAGTAGTCTATCTTATCAGTTCTGTAAGAACACACCTTGCAATCATTAACCTGGTTGGATGTGCGTAGAGATTGGTGGTGCTTTCTCTGCGTATAAATCAACTTAACCAATGAAAAAGTATTTATTTCAAAGGTTCTCCGACTGAAGCAGGTACAGCTCCATTCCTCGAATTTCTGCTAGAGTATAGCTTGAAGGGGTTATCTGCGCCCTTTGGCTGAAGCTCAATGATCAGGAATCTTTAGGACTAATATTATTATATGTTTGCATGTCCGCATGTTTGCAACAGATTGCATGTCCTAGTGAAAATATATCTTATATATTATTTTATATATATTCGTGGTGTAGAATAGTGCACTCGGGCTCAAAGTACGGCATGGCGAGTTTTGAGACGTGAGGGAGCGAAGGTGGCGCTCCTTTAGCATGGACACAGCATGCTTTCCATGCACTAACATGGTAGTTAGTCTCTGAAAATGATGTCATAGCAATCGTGTTGAAATTTAATTAATATTCAAAAGTAATAAAGTTATGTTTTTGGGTGCGCCACTGTCCTTTACGACGCAACGAATTAGTAGGTATGTTGTAGAACATATGTACATACATCGGCTATAGAAACTATGAAATGGTTATCTCATGTAGGGACATGGATCGGCAACCAGTTTCCATTCTACATTCTCGTGATGATATTAAATAATTATTTGGATTTTATTTCAGGATTACTTGTTATGTTATATTTTGTTATGTTTTACTGTGCACTATTTTATTATGCTATTTTACAGTATCTCAAGGTAAGTGATCTGACGTCAAAGTTGACCTCAGAGTTAATATGTATCAAAATTCATGCTTAAATTGTTTTATTGATTTTGTGATTTTGTTGTTCCTTTTGATTATTGAAATGTATATTTCAGGTGACTTATTTTGCGTTCTAAAAATACACAACGTAGGTAAAATTATCGTCAAAACACAACGTATTGGGTCCGAATCTACGAAAATAGTTAATAGATAAATCTAGACGATCACGAAAAGCCAAAATTCGTTAATTAATTTAATTAGGAATGCGATATATCGTACGTATATTTGCAACAATGCGAAAATTCATACAATTCTTAGCTAGTCGGATAGGGATGTAAATTCTAGTTTGGGAATCATTTATTACAGTAGGTATAGTTTAGAAGCTAGGATGTTGCAAATTCGGAGCTTAGAATGGTTTGAGAATAGGTAGGATCATCACAAATAATAATTTGTAAACCAAACATTCATTGAAATAAAGTTCCTTATTATTACTACTATTATTGTTTAACTATTAAGTAACCTGTAGGTTTGTATAGAAGCTATGCATACCTATTATGTAATGTGTTCAACGGTTTGTATATCAATAGTTATGTATGTTTTCTGGGTTATTGAACTCGTCTGTTAAACTATATTTGTAAGATAGACACTTAAAAATAATAGTAAATATTTGTGACTTGGGGGTGCATAAAGCGTGGAATAGTTATTATGATTAGATATTTAAGGTAGGCACTTGAGAGGTGTTAATTGCTATTTTAGTGTTAGTAGGTAGTCATCGCATACAGTGTGCATCAACACAGCTACCTGTTCATAGATTCGAACAGTGGTGTATCCAGGATGTAGGAAAAGAAATGAAAAATAATTAGAAAATAAATAATTGGTTGTGAGATAATGCCTCAGCCATTTTGTCTTCAGCGTAATCTCAAGGGGGGGATGTCATGAAATGAATATATACAAGACGGTATATATTATTTTTATATACCTAGATCGAATATTTGTAGTAGGTAATTAATTTGGGAATGAGGCAATCTCAAGTGGTTGTTGAACACAACTAGCTATGTAGGAGACAGAGACAGGTATATTTTGGTGTGTGTTTGGAAGAGATGGATGTAGTTTTTTTTTGTTGCTTTGGGTCGACATTTTCAGGATCTGAAGAGAGGACACAGATTACTCTTGGCAGTTCGTTTTGAATCCTTAAGAAATTAGGTTGTGCCCATATTAGTTTTAAAAGCAGTGTTGGAATTTATTGATTAAAGAATAATTAATTGTTGGACACAACCAAAGTATTATTTATGATTTTGGAGTGATATTCACGTACAGAGTGGATATAATATTTTACATCCTAAATAATAATTGTATTAAATAACAAATTCAGTTACCTGCCAGCCGCAAAACTAAGTGTTTTAATATTATTTTATTATTTATATCTAGGTGCTAGGATACTCTCAGGATGTCTGTTGTCTACAAGGCAATATTTGTACTCAAGGATTTATTATTTTACAGATTTTGAAAACAAAGGAAATATATATATGTTATTTTCAGTATTATTGTATGTTTGTATGTATGTACTTGTGACCGATTTTATATAGCGCCTTCCGACACACCTACAACTAGACCAGTGGCGTACCGATCTACCCAATAGTATATTTTATTTTATTTATTTTACCAAAACGAAGGATTGTGCAGTTTGGAGTGGAGTTTTATGTTGAGCAGGATATTATTTGATTATTTAATTAATTACATATTTTATCTTCAATGTCATTTGTATTCTACGAATTAACTGGTTTTTTCTATTTAATTGTTCTGCTGGATATTGCAGTGACATTATAGAATGTATTAATTAACATTTTTGCAAGGCATGGTTATAGCGTATTGTTTATGTATTATTATATTAATATATTTATATTAATACCATTTATCCAAAAATCCCTACATAAACCCTTTTCCTTCTTGGGAATGCAGTTTTTGTCCAGTCGTTTGTTTGGCCCCAGACGATTTGGGTACGACGTTATTCCTTTCTTAACAAGATATATGATATTGTAGTATATAATTATGCATGATAATTATTTAAATCAAATTTTGTAAATATAAGTACATAGTTCAACTAACAAAATTCTCTCCTTTCCCTATATGCTGGAGGACCCACAATCCATTATAAGGTCTTTGGGCATTTGTAAATGGATATTATGTTTAATTAACTTTAATTATTATTAACTGGTTGGTAAATCACTGTTCGTGATATTGCTAACTATATTAGTAGTCTATCTTATCAGTTCAGTAAGAACACACCTTGCAATCATTAACCTGGTTGGATGTGCGTAGAGATTGGTGGTGCTTTCTCTGCGTATAAATCAACTTAACCAATGAAAAGGTATTTATTTCAAATGTTCTCCGACTGAAGCAGGTACAGCTTGTAGCGGAGCTACATTTCTATGGTCCCGGGTGTGCATCGACCTTAAGATAATGATAAGCGAAATCCGCGAGTCGCTATTCGTTGATTAGATAATTGTTACATTATCAGATAGGGCTCGTGGGTTGGAGGTCGGTGAACACCCGAGCCTCGTCACTCTTTCGCCTGCTACTGGACGATCAACATCACGCCAACCTCGCGCTTCTTGCTTGCATATTCAACCCACACGTGAGTGAAAATCACATAATTAGTGTAAAATCAAATACATCTAACTAACCCGTAGGGATTTAATAATTGTCGTAGTCAAGGTAAATTTAATAAATCTATTTTACACTTCTAACTAGAAGATAACATCTTTCATTTAATTAATTTTCTTATTCACTTTACAAATTTGAACACAGCAAATATTACTTATTAAATGTAAGTAATTAATTTATATCGCCAGGTGAGATGTTTATTCATATTCCTTCATAGGAGTCGGATACGTCTTAATTTAAATAATTCATCTTAATATTTAGCACACTTTATAACCTGCGATAATGGTGACCCAGCGTAAGTTTGTAAAGTAGAATCATTTGTTCTAATTTTTGTATTAAATAGAGAATTTCAATCATTTTTATATTGTTAAAATACAACACGTAAAATCTTTTTAAATTGGTGTGTGAAAATTAGTATTGTTCCGATGGGTTGGTAGGCAAGCAAGCAACGCCGCGAATTCGTAGTATCTTGAAATAATAGTAAATCGTAATAGAGTCAATATACATAATCATAAGTAAAATAGTACATACATAATATTATAAGCATAATAATTTCTTTCTACAGCGGTGAGTTTCTAAATTCGGTAATACCAACTTAGAAGTATTTAACAGTGGTACGCGAAGTCGACCTAAGGTGGCGTGACGTTCGCCAGTGGTAGGCGAGACAGTCAAGGCCTCTGGCAACACTCGTATTAGCTGTTTTGGTATTTATCTCTGGTGGTTTGACAATTCATTTTGACATTTCTCTTTGTTTACAATAACCGTGACTTGTCTCTCAATTATTTAAGTGGTCTCTCAATTATTGTATTGTAGATATAGTTTATACTTTGTAAATTACTATAACAATGAAGACCAGCAATGAGTTCTGTGAGGAGAGCGGACCGAGTCCTATCAACGAATCAACAACCAAGCAAAGAGATGACTCGCAGATTTCGTATGTCAGAGTGAAAGTGCCACCTTTCTGGAAAGACAGGTGCGCATTATGGTTGACGCATCTGGAGGCTCAGTTTGCGTTAGCCAACATCACAACTGATTCCACACAATATTATACCGTTGTTAGCCATTTGGATTGTGAGACACTGGACGCAGTAAGTGATGTCGTGACTAACCCACCTACAACATATAAATATCTCACTTTAAAAAGTGCATTACTAAAAAGATTTACGTTATCAGATCACACGCGTATTACTAAGTTATTACAGGAAGTGCATTTGGGGGACAGACCACCTAGTCTTTTGCTGCGGCAGATGAAAGAGCTGGCAGGTCAAAAGTTGGGCAGCTCGGACATAGTGAAGACATTGTGGATGCAGCGACTGCCGAGCAGTGTGCAGGCAGTGTTGTCGGCCTGTGCAGGACAGACCCTAGAGCAGTTAGCCGAGACGGCTGACCGAGTAATGGAAGTATACACCCCGCAATCAGTAATGGCAGTGGACAATCGGCAAGCAGTGTCAAACGTGAGTGACCCTGGACAGACGGCACTTATGGAGAAGTTGATAGATAAGATCAACCTCCTGGAAAAAGAGGTACGTACATTGAGATTTAGATCTAGGTCAAGGTCCAGAGGAAGAGGAGATAGTAGCCGATCCGCCGAGAGGAGTAATCCGGATATCTGCTGGTATCATCATACGTTTGGCAGTAGATCAACCAAGTGTAAGGAGCCTTGCAAGTACACACCGGAAAACTAGAGACGCTCCGTCTTGAAGCAGCGGAGATAGAGCGTCACACTGGCAAAAGGCTGCACATATTCGACAGGTATAATCGGCTTAATTTTCTCATCGATTCAGGTGCTGAAGTATCAGTACTTCCTGTGCTTGAGAATAGAGTAAAATGTCAGAACTTTACCAATACTACTTCTATATTTGCCGCAAATGGTAGTGTAATTCAAACCTATGGTACAACTACAATAGAAGTTAATTTAGGTTTAAGAAGAAACTTTACATGGACTTTTATTATTGCCCAAGTAGATAAGCCTATAATAGGCGCAGATTTTCTTATAAATTATAATTTGATTGTGGATTTAAAAAATCAACAATTGATTGATTCAGTTACAGGATTGACATCCAAAGGCCACATTTATTATAATCCCGCCGTATGTATTTCCACGATAATTCAAGAAAATGAATACACTAAATGTCTTGAACGTTACAGGGAAATCACAATGCCAATATCCAGTGGAGAACCAGTCAAACATAGTGTGACCCACCACATACAGACTCGAGGTCCACCTATTAAGTGTAAGGCGAGACGACTCCACCCTGAACAATACGAGGCAGCCAAGAAGGAATTCAAAATCATGACAGAACAAGGTATATGTCGTCCATCGAAAGGTAGTTGGGCCAGTCCTTTACACATGGTGCGCAAACCTGATGGAGGCTGGAGAGCCTGTGGAGATTATAGGAGATTAAACGCCATGACTAAGGTAGATTGTTATCCTATAAACCAATTAATAGATTATAGCCATAAACTCGCTGAGTCTCATATATTCTCTACTATAGATTTGGTGCGAGCATATAACCAAATTCCAATAGAGGAAATAGACATCGAGAAAACTGCCATTATCACCCCGATGGGTTTGTTTGAGTTTCCGAAGATGAATTTTGGTTTGGCGTCGGCAGCCCAGACGTTCCAGAGATTCATGAATGAGGTATTACAAGATCTGCCTTTCACTTTTTCATACATTGATGACATTTTAGTAGCATCGAAAGATCAAAAAGAACATATAGAACACTTGAATTTATTATTCGCTAAACTGAAAGAGTATGGTTTGAAAATAAATGTCAAGAAGTGTGTTTTTGGTAAAGAGGAAGTCAAATTTCTTGGACATATTGTCAGCCACGATGGAATAAAACCTCTTCCAGAGAAGGTTCAAGCCATTACTGACTACCCGTTACCCGACACAGTAAAAAAACTACGTAGATTCTTAGGGATGGTAAATTATTACCGTCGTTTTATTCCCAATGCTGCGGGGATACAGCAGCCATTATATTTAATTACTTCATGTTCTAAGAAAGATGATAATAAGATGATCCAATGGAGTGAAGAAGCTACTAGAGCTTTTGAGGAAATCAAAGAAAAATTAGTTCAGGTAACATTACTGACACATCATCGTAGTGATGGTTTGTTATCACTAAGAGTAGATGCAAGTGACACAGCATTAGGAGGAGTATTACAACAAAAGGTTGAGTTAATATCTGAAGATGAACGACCCCTTGCATTCTTTTCTAGAAAACTCTCTAAAGCACAGAGAAATTACTCTACATATGACAAAGAGTTGACAGCAATCTACGAAGGAGTGAAACATTTCAGAGAGCATATAGAAGGTAGACCTCTTATTATTTATACAGATCATAAACCTTTAATCTTTGCTTTCAGTAAGAAAACGGATACAGCTTCTACGAGGCAGAGGAGACAACTGGATTATATAGGACAATACACAACAGATATCAGACATACAAAAGGCGAGTTGAATGTTGTAGCCGATGCATTATCTCGTGTGGATATGATTTATACCACACCTGAGATTGATTACAACCAGGTAGCGAAGTCACAGCAACAAGATTCTGAGTTAAGTATATTGAAAGATAAATCTTCTTTGAAATTAATGTTAGTACCTTACGGAGATAACAAGAACATGGTGATGTGTGATTTGTCCACAGGCAAGTGGAGACCATACATGCCAAGAGAGTGGCGTAGAAAAGCCATAGAGTCGGTACATAACATCAGTCATCCTGGACGTAAAAGCACATATAAGATGGTTAAACAAAGATTTGTATGGCCAGGTATGGAAAGGGACGTAGTTAACTTCGTAAAAGAATGTCTTAATTGTCAGAAAACAAAGATTAACAAACATACACACAGCGCCATACAGACAATACCTATTCCTTCAGAACGTTTTTCACACATTCACAGCGACATTTGTGGACCATTTCCAGAGAGTCAAGGGTACAGGTATATTTTAACTTTAATCGACCGATATACAAGATGGACTGAATATGTTAAGTTGAGAGACATCACGACAGAATCAGTCGTACGAGCAATAATGTCAAATTGGATATCGCGTTTTGGTTGTCCTAAAACCATCACAACAGACAGAGGAAGACAATATACCTCTCATACTTTCGAAAAGTTCGTTAAGAATATGGGCATTAAGCATATAAAGACCACTAGTTATCACCCACAGGGAAACGGCATGATGGAGAGACATCACAGGATCCTTAAAGCAGCCATTAAGGCTGTTGATGGGATAAATTGGGCCGATGCCTTGTCGTATGTCAGTCTTGGATTAAGAGCCAGTGTGCGCGAAGAGTTGAAAGCCTCGCCAGCAGAACTAGTATATGGAACCACCCTACGATTACCTCAAGATTTCTTCCAGGACTCGAAGAAGACCGATACAGAAGGACTACTTGGACAACTACACACGGCATTTAAAAACATAAAGCCTGTTCCAGTAAAGGTAAAAAGAAAAGAAAGTGTTTTTGTACAAAAACAGTTGGAAGAATGTGACTATGTGTTCTTGCGAGTAGATGGATACAAGACCCCATTCCAATGTCCATATGAAGGTCCTTTCAAAGTAGTAAAACGAAATAATCAGTGTTATAAGATCCAGATTAATGGCAGGACAGAGTCTGTTCACATAGACCGTCTGAAGCCTGCATTCTTAAGTGTTACAGATACTATCGACCCTCAGGAGAACATGAGCTCAACACAAGATAGTGCAGAAGAATCAACCAGCAATAGAGACATCAACCATCAACCAATCCAGAGTCCTCAGGCAACAAACCAACAAACTTCGACATCTTCGAGTGGTACAGGAGTGACTACCAGGAGTGGCCGAAGAGTTCAATTTGTGAAGAAATTTCAAGCTGGATAATACTTAAGATACGTAATTCTATAATTTTTAACGTAGAAATTGTTATAATTCAATTTAAAGAAATTTATACATTTTGGTGTAAAAAAATTTTTTAAATTTCAATATAAATAACTTTATACATTGTGTGTATAAATATAATTTTGACATTGCAAATGAATGTCTATAAATATAAATCATGATGGATAGTATGATTGATTAGTAAATTTTTGCAAAACAAAATCCATTAGATTTAATATTTTAACAACATTGTAACATTTTCCTGATCGACGAGTGATGACGTCAAAGGAAATTGTACATTAACATATTTCAATATTTATTTATTGCTTTGATGGCTTAATTTGCCTCTTTTAGAGAGAAATACAACAACACTGTAACATTTTCCTGATCGACGAGTGATGACGTCCAAGGAAATTGTACATTAACATATTTCAATATTTATTTAATACTTTGATGGCTTAATTTGCCTCTATTAGAGATAAATACATAAATAAAATCTTATCATAATAATATTAAGTTGTTCATATAATAACCTGATAATTATAGCTTGTAAGATGCATGATAATTTCATATGTTTTATATATTAAAGTGTATACATACACAGCGATTGTACATTTTCCTATAGACAAGTGATGATGTCATAGGAAAATGCAATCAAATATTTGCTTACATGTTTTAAAAGAAAATTGCAATCTCTAGTCATTATGCTCTATACAATTTAAGTTTTAAAAAAAAAAAAAAAATATTTCATAGTCTGATAAGACATTTTTTTTTAAAAAAAGGAAATTCATATTCATATAAAGCATTATAAATTCATCCATCGAGCCATAGCATCATTTAGTTAGGTAGAGCTGAATAATAACAGCACACTAATTTGATCTTGGTTTTCAGGTTACACGGAGCCCTTAAGTGATGAGAGATGAGTCACGGGGTTGTGTCAACTAGGGATGAGAGCTTCAAGAAAATTTTTTTCAAATATATAATAGAACTAACAACATAGAATATAGAGTTTATTGTAAAGGTGGATATGCAAGCAATACGCGAGAAATGACAATATCTTGGGAATGAGGCTGAACCTTCATTCTTAACAGAAGGAGGGAAGGTATGTAGCGGAGCTACATTTCTATGGTCCCGGGTGTGCATCGACCTTAAGATAATGATAAGCGAAATCCGCGAGTCGCTATTCGTTGATTAGATAATTGTTACATTATCAGATAGGGCTCGTGGGTTGGAGGTCGGTGAACACCCGAGCCTCGTCACTCTTTCGCCTGCTACTGGACGATCAACATCACGCCAACCTCGCGCTTCTTGCTTGCATATTCAACCCACACGTGAGTGAAAATCACATAATTAGTGTAAAATCAAATACATCTAACTAACCCGTAGGGATTTAATAATTGTCGTAGTCAAGGTAAATTTAATAAATCTATTTTACACTTCTAACTAGAAGATAACATCTTTCATTTAATTAATTTTCTTATTCACTTTACAAATTTGAACACAGCAAATATTACTTATTAAATGTAAGTAATTAATTTATATCGCCAGGTGAGATGTTTATTCATATTCCTTCATAGGAGTCGGATACGTCTTAATTTAAATAATTCATCTTAATATTTAGCACACTTTATAATCTGCGATAAGCTCCATTCCTCGAATTTTCTGCTAGAGTATAACTTGAAGGGGTTATCTGCGCCCTTTGGTTGAGGCTCAATGATCAGGAATCTTTAGAGCTAATATCATTATATGTTTGCATGTCCGCATGTTTGCAATATATTGCATGTCCTAGTGATAATATATCTTATATATTATTTTATATATATATCCGGCTGTAGAATAGTGCACTCGGGCTCAAAATGCGGCATGGGACAGTTTGAGACGTGAGGGAGCGGAGGCGGCGCTCCTTTAGCATGGACACAGCATGCTTTCCATGCACTAACATGGTAGTTAGTCTCTGAAAATGATGTCATAGCAATCGTGTTGAAATTTAATTAATATTCAAAGTAATAAAGTTATGTTTTGGGGTGCGCCACTGTCCTTCACGACGCAACGAATAAGTAGGTATGTTGTAGAACATATGTACATACATCGGCTATAGAAACTATGAAATGGTTATCTCATGTAGGGACATGGATCGGCAACCAGTTACCATTCTACATTCTCGTGATGATATTAAATAATTATTTGGATTTTATTTCATGATTACTTGTTATGTTATATTTTGTTATGTTTTACTGTGCACTATTTTATTATGTTATTTTACAGTATCTCAAGGTAAGTGATCTGACGTCAAAGATGATCTCAGAGTTAATATGTATCATAATTCATGTTTAAATTGTTTTATTGATTTTGTGATTTTGTTGTTCTTTTTGATTATTGAAATGTATATTTCAGGTGACTTATTTTGCGTTTTTTAAAAATACACAACGTAGGTAAAATTATCGGCAAAACACAACGTACTGGGTCCAAATTTACGAAAATAGTTAGTAGATAAATCTAGACGATCACGAAAAGCCAAAATTCGTTAATTAATTCAATTAGGAATGCGATATTTCGTACGTATATTTGCAACAATGCGAAAATTCATACAATTCTTAGCTAGTCGGATAGGGATGTAAATTCTAGTTTGGGAATCATTTATTACAGTAGGTATAGTTTAGAAGCTAGGATGTTGCAAATTCGGAGCTTAGAATGGTTTGAGAAGTAGGTAGGATCATCACAACACGTAGACATAATAATAATATAGTTAATATTATGTCCGAAAAACTACGGACATTAAAAAATCACCGTCTCTCTTTTTGCGGTAAGTGAAAAGGGAGATAAAAAATGTGACGTACGTGATGA
Source organism: Athripsodes cinereus (assembly GCA_947579605.1). NCBI lineage: Eukaryota > Metazoa > Arthropoda > Insecta > Trichoptera > Leptoceridae > Athripsodes > Athripsodes cinereus. The sequence continues at coordinate 19,729,616 of OX388329.1, forward strand.
CATTATCTATGACACCAAATGACACAATAATCATTGCATACAAAGACATAGTTTTTAACAAGATTGTGCACTCCCTTGAAAAAACGGTATGTTTAATGCGATTGATGCACACAGAGGTCACCAAGGCCCACCTGCGAGAGAGCATTCATGCCCTAAAAGTAATAAATTGGCCTATACCTAGAGATCAATATAGCAAACACGTAGGTAGGTAGACTATTATTATTTTTGCTGAATAATGGAAGGTGTTTACTTAATTGGCATTCCATTCTCTCTGCGTACCCCACATGTGATGCGACGTGAGGTTATAGATAGATTCACCAAATCATTGGTCAAAAAAAGCTCTACATGTCTACCTTGTTTTATATACAGATATGTAGGCGTGTATGTGGGAAAATTTCCAATAAAGTACTCAAATATGTACTTTTTAAAAAATAATACTCAGTTTTTATTCTGTAACAATTATATTTATAATTTATATTATACACCTAAAAAGTACACGTATAATAGGTATATTTGACTTTATCCATAATTTGTTGCACCAATCTGCATTAAGTTGACCATAATTTATTCTTTCTTCTGGGACGTCAAATTAAGTGACAATGATGGCTCTCTTGAGCAACGACGACTGTGGCATCAGTGCTGCAAAAGAATAAAAGAATACTTAATGTTTTTTTCTTGTTTATTATTTTTGATTCCACCATTAAATTGCAAACAAGAAAAAGGCCGGGATTCGGAGAGCATGATTCATGCATCTTTAGTGTCACAAAAATAGATTGGAGTCATCATAATCCAAGGATAAATTCACAATCCGTCTATATACTTGCAGATTTTGTTTTATCATTGAAATAATACAAAATTATAGCAATAAAATGGTTAATAGAAGGAAGTGACGCTCGATCCTTTCTGCCTACCCCGCAAGGGAAGCGGCGTGATGGTATGTATGGACGTCATAATGCACAGTCTTGTTATAGTACAATGTCTTTGTGCTATGAATCACCATGAATTTCATATGAAAATGGAATGTCAAAACATAAATATTTTATGTTTCCATAGTAACCATATAATTATGCAAAGTGGTTTCTGCAAATATGTATATATATATATATATGTAGTGGAAATAATATACCTAAATAATATACCTAGTGCTTATATTTTTTATTTTATTTTAATTAATATTAGTTTTTATTTTAATTAATTAGTTTTCGAGTGTCCTGTAAAAGGCAGGTGTTCGAAAAAAATAAGACATTTTACATCTGAAATTCAGCGTTGAGGTTTGCCACCCATCCTGAATGTCTTGATTTTATATTGGCACGAAGAGGACAGTTTGCATGTTTCTTGCATGCGGCTGATCTGCTGGCTACCCCACTTGTGGGATATGCCGTGATGGTATAGTATAGTATAGTATATTAAATGTATCTATTTATCGACATTCGGCAAGGATATATCTACACTAAAAATATGTCGAAATATAATACCTACCTTATTTGAACTGCAAACTGAACCTAAAATGTTATGATCATAATGACAATTTATTGATCAAATAATAAAATGAACATATTGGAGAGCTGTAATAAATAATATAATGAACAATTATTATTATTATTATTATTATTTGGATGATTTGTAAAGCGCCGTTTTGTGAAAAAAATCCACCTCAAGGGCGCTCAAAATTGTGGGCAATATTTTCCAGTTGTGTACAAATAATCAACTTATTGATAAATAAAATTGACTTTGTATTTATTTCAGTATTTTTTGCCTTCCTTTGAAAAAACTCCCGTTTTTTGTATCACATTATATTGAATGTTTTTAGATGTCTGTTTGTTATTCAAAATAAGATAAAATACATTGAGTTAACCTCGTATATACAATGATATCAGTTAATTTTTCTTCTTACATTTGTGTTTGATCCACCAAGAACAACTCTGACATCGCTTGTATTATCTGATTCGTTTGATGATCTAGAATACAAAGCATATTTTTTAATTAATCAAAAAATCACAAGCATTCACATTATAATAATTTATCAATTTGAATAATTTCACACGCATATCAATGTAATTTATTGTAATTATTATTTTGGAAAAATAATGTTCCGGAAATGATATATGATATAAAACAATACTATGAAAGTATTCGCTATCTAGTATATACTTACTTCTTTGATTTATAAAAATTTAATGAAAAATCCTTTTTCTTAATAATATCAACGATTTTCCCGTCATTTTGCTTTATTTAAATAATTGTTTTCTTGCTTCGCTCGACCATAAAAGTGTAGCTGTCACAGAATAATAAATTATGTTATTTAAGCACTGGTCATTATAGCAACGGTCGTTATGTCAACGAAAAATAACAAAGTTTGCACTAATATAATGTACAATATTGTATGCTCATTGCTCGTATTTTGACAGACATGGAAATAAATATTATTTAGGTAAATTAAGTTATAATGTTTTTTTAATGAAAAAAAAACATTTATATAGGGATTACTTGATGACACATATAAAAATATGTTTCCTTGGTAAAAATCAAGTAATCTAGTGCTGTAATTATGTAGTTTCAAGCATAAAACCATCTCTATTTTTTATTAATTTTAAATAAATAATCAGACGCAGATTCAAAAGCGTGCCGACACTTTGGCTCGGCTGGCCGAACTCAGCTCGAATTTTGAGTTCTACGGAAATTTTAATAAAAACTTTCCCGCAAGCGGAAAATTTAAAATGGAAATTTAACAATATAAATAATACATCACGCTATTATACTCATATGATAAATTATTCAATTAAAATTGTTTTAAATATGTTTTATTTATTCGAACTTGACGAACTAAAAATTATATTTTCTTATGTGCACGTCTCAAATCCCATTTTTTTCGCATATTTAAAAAAATATGGATAAATATTACCCAAATTTAAGAAAAATAGGATTTTTCTAAAGCATCCTTGGAGCTAAATTTACTTAATCATTTATGTAACCTCTAAGATGATTGTCTTAAAATACCTCTGCTAGTCGTGATAAAATTTCGGAAGGTGTTTTTCAATCGATAATTTCTACATGAATCTCTCGGAATTTTTTTTCATTATTATTAAAAATACATTAAAATATGTTCAAATTTTGATATTATCAAAAACAAACAGTAAAAATATCATCTCATTCACGAAAATATTGCAATTAATTAATAATCAATGTTGAAAAATGGTTGCGTAAAATCATGTGACAAGGGCTCTTAAGAAGTTAGAATTTCATGGAGTTCATGGGAATCTTCTAAAGTGATAGATTGATGACTGTTAAACTTAACGGTTACTCATCTTGGAGTGTCAGTGTTTAATTTAGTGTCCCTCTGGGGTCTGTTTTGGGTTCTTTACGTTTCACAATATTGATAAACGACATAAAACAGTGCTTTAAACACTCAGAGCTCATATTATTTGCGGACGACTTAAAAATATACCGCCAAATTCAATCATTGTATGATTGTGAAATGCTCAACGAGGACTTGGGAAGACTACACGAGTACTGTAACAGAAATAACTGGCACTTGAATCTGGAGAAGTGTAATCTGATCTCTTTTATCAAAAATAGAAACAAAATTCGATATACTTACAATATCCATAATCATGATTTAAAAGAAGTAAATAAGATTAGAGATTTAGGTGTGGTGTTTGATTCTGAGCTTCACTTTGATGATCACGTGAACAAAATTATCGAAGAGAGCAATAAAATACTGGGACTTATTCTGAAATCTACAAAGTCATTGAGGTTATATGAATCGTATTTGTACTTGCACCTATCGTTGATTCGCTCCAAGCTGGAGTACTGTTCCGTTGTATGGAATCCACATTTTAAGAAATATGTCGATCAAGTTGAGAGAACTCAGTCTTAATTCATTCGTTTGGATAGGAAGAGATTGCATTATCCTGTAATTATTAAAGATTTGCCTAAATTGGAATTAAGAAGAGTTTTGCTGGATGCATACAACCTGAGAAAAATATGCTTGTCCGAATACGATGTGCCTAATATTTTAGATAGGATTAATTTTAGAATGCTTACTTTAACAAGATCTTGTTTTCCATTCTACATTAAAAAAATAAAAACTATTGCAGGCTCGAGAAACCTTGTTTATAGAATGTGCGATACTTACAATAAGAACTTTTCACAGTGCGATATGGTTGGTACATCGAACCATGGGTTTAAGCGACTTATCGGTCGTCACGTTTTTGGGTGCCTGTCTCGGAGGTGAGCTGAATTCCCCCCCCCCTTTCCCAATCCCCTTTTTAAAGTGCCAATTTTTTTATTTTATTTATTTATTTCTTTTCCAAAATTACGTCAGGTTTGTGAGAAAAGAGAGTTGAGAGAGAATAAGATGAAAAAAATAAAAATAAAATACTGTATATGTTTGATAAAATGTGAAGTGTTTGGGATAGTATTTATTTTTAGTCTGTTTTTTAAATTTTTGATTTTTCTTGTTTTAAGAGTTTTTTTTTGTATTGTTATTGCATACATTTGGGAAGTTTGAATATATTTGTGCGAATGAATGTATTATGTGTGCGAAATTGGGTGAGTGGGTGTATTGTGAATGAATGAATAGTGTGTAAGATTTTCTATAAGTGTTTTGTGTGTTATTGCTGAAGAATGCACTGTTTTGATGTAAGACTATTGGAATGTTTTTGCACTTACATGTTTATATTTATATGTCTTTCATCTGTTGTGTACCATACAAATGAATAAATAAATAAATCAGTAATTCGGATACTTTGTGGGAAAAGGTACTTTTTTTAACTTTTATTAATAAAAAATATGTTTACAAAGTCTTTAGTCTTTTGCCTTATCCCTTATGGGGATCTTAACTATCTTAAATTACAATAATAAAATTAAACGATCAAAAAATAAATATTGTACATATGTTATAGGTACCTATAATAAATTCTGTCCGTCCCGCAAAGTCCAGAACAACCCGTGCCCAGCCCTTAGATCAACCATCGAGGTTTTTTGTGTAATATGTATCCTTTAACCTTCTTTTTTAACTCCTCGATGGATTCGCATTGCTTTAAACAGGCAGGCATGGGGTTCCAAACCTTGGGCAGCAACACATCGTCGGTCCTACGTCCATGGACATTGTAAAATATGTTAATGCGCAACAATTTGCTAGCCACTGATCTAGTCTGTCTACCATGTACTATTAAAAGTCCGTCTTTAGGTCTTACTGCAAGAAAATATTCTTTATGAAAACCGAGGAGTTTTGAAATATTTCAAATTCCTATACCATTTTGAAATTTCGGCGACGGGGGGGTAGAAATTTAATTTTTGAGAAATATTGTAGAAATTTAAGCAAGTCAATATTCGCTATTCGCATTCGCGAATGTCGGCAACAAATATTCGCATTCACATTCGCGAATATCCAAAATCAGACATTCGTTACATCACTAGTAGAAGGTAATAGAAAATAAAATCAGCTACTCACGAATACCTACCCATAAAAAAGATGATTTTGTCCTATTTATATACTTTATCTGTTTGTCTTATATTCTGTCAAACACCCTGTATACAACCTGTAGAAAGAAATATAAAAAATGTGATAACCTAAGATAATTGAAAAAAACACAATATGTACTATGTAGTTAACTTCCAAATGACTTTATTAACTTCGCGTACTAGTATTCGGAGACTCTCGTCTCCATCATCAGACTATTACTAAAAAGTGTCTCTCCTCGAAAAGAGAGTCTCCGAATACTAGTACGCGAAGTTAATAAAGTCATTTGGAAGTTAACTACATAGTACATATTGTGTTTTTTTCAATTATCTTAGGTTATCACATTTTTTATATTTCTTTCTACAGGTTGTATACAGGGTGTTTGGCAGAATATAAGACAAACAGACAAAGTATATAAATAGGACAAAATCATCTTTTTTATGGGTAGGTATTCAAAATTTATACAGGGCATCATATATCTTCTTTTGGGATTGTTTCTTCTGGATGTTTGATAGGGTATGTCTATAGACGGGACAGTTTAGAATATTTTGTAAGTTCTTTAAATTTTATACCGGGGGCCAATTTTTGTTTTATTTCTTCTGGTGTTTTACGTGCTTAGATTTTTTTTGTTTTTGACTTTATAAATTCAAAATAAAATATAACATTTATGGTCCAAATCAAATGGCACAATTGGCGTATTTTTTGTCTTAAGGCAAATTCGGGCAATGAACCAGTTGTATGAGGGAAATACAAATTTAAAAATATATTATGTACATGCACAAAGCACTATTTATTAATATAATATACAAGCGGTCCGCACCGGCTTCGCACGGATATTTAAAAAAAAAATAGTTTTAGTAACCCTATTTTCATTTTAAATGTTATTTAGTCTATGTCACCCGGAGAAAGTGTAACTTCCTAACAGCAAAAGAAATTTTTAAATCGGTTCAGAAGTTTCGGAGCCTATTCAGAGCAAACAATCAAATCTTTCCTCATTATAATATTATTATAATATACATATAACTACCAACATATAAAGCTAGAACTTAACATAATATCACAAAATCAGTACAAAAAAAACACTACAATTTCAACACAATTAATCAAAACAACCTAAACAATATATACATATCCTTTCTTTTTCCCTTTCAAACACTATTGCTTACGTTTTCTTCGAATTCAAAAATATATATTATTATACAATGTTTATAAAATCTAATTATTAATTAAGAGTGTATATAAAATACTTAAAGAATATGCGAAATGGCTTCTATAGTTTTATATAAAACAAAATACATGTACATGGAAACATCAGTGATCATAGCGAGCTTTCTTTCCAAATCTCATTTGTTTTTATATTTATTTATTTATTTATTTATTTCTATCATCAACGGCATTTAGCCTTTTACATTAGTAAGGTCTAAACATATTCTACAATAATCAATCAATACAATAAAGCGAACAAAAAAACAACAAAATAAAATTAAACCTTAATTAATCAATAAAACACTAAAAATATTGGCGCATTCAAACAATTAACCAATATCAACTTTAAACAAACATAATACAACTGTATATAGGCATTCATGGGGACATATACTATGGTGCGTAAACGCTACAAAAATATAAATTAATATCTAGGCACATAAAGATGTATACTTATAAAAATATTTGACATTATGATAAAATTTAAACAAATAATAATAATATTAACAACGGGAAATAGTAATATATCATCATTCCCCACAATATAATAATTTCAAATAAATATGTGACAATAATAACGAAATCGACGGGTTAGCTCACAGTATAACTATACACAGCTATACATCAATACAATATTTAACTACAATAAAATCTGTTTTATCGGAACATCAAACATAACTCAACAATTTCATATCTCAACACAAATAATATTTATAAATAAATTCATACGCACACAGAAACTCATCACAATACATATCCACCATTCACACTTACTCAATTTAATATAAATTCACAAAAACATTACAAATAACATTTTTTAGTAGTTAAATCGGCAAAAAACACTTTTAATAATTCTATTTAGAACCGCCATACAAATTCATAAAAATATAGCTAGGTATATAAAACTTATAATTTAAAACAACAAATCAAAAATAAATATAAATTTAAAATAAAAATAACAGTTCAAAACAAAAACAACAATCAATGAGATAAAATAGGTATATTAAAATAATCATTTAAAATAAAATTAAAATAATTAAAACAGACATTTAAAAATTAAAAATACAACATGTAATTACTTTATTTAAACCATTAATTTGAATCGAACATATCAAATACAAACTCATACGCACAAAATTTATTCTGTTCCCTACAGACAATCATACATCTATAAAACTAGACACTAATCGGGGTTGAAAATTCCTTTTAAAAACCTCTTAAAAGCATTAGCATCAGTACTAAACAAATCTATATTATTCAAGTGTTCGTTCCCCAATCGGTGCAAGCGGGTATGTATCATATGTATCATTATATGTATCATAACACTTTATAATTAAATTATCCTTAAGTCTATCTTGCATTGCATAGAATCATTAATTTACTTAATCATAATATTTTTTACTATACTATACCAATCATTATTTTGTTTTCTTATTTAGGTTATACTTAATGTGGGTATGTAAAGATTTATCAACGTTTCTGTGAACAAAACCGTTTTTAATCTAAATTATGGTATTCATTACGGCAAATCATTACGATAAGGTACTCAAAATTAAAATGTGAACATATATTTTTTTTTTAATTTTAATTATGGTCCACAAATGAATATACGCCTATGGAAGAAATCAGCAATAAGAGGAATAAAACATTCCTCAGATTTAAACCATCTTATGGGGTGTTTACACGAGGCGAATATCGTCAGGAAACCAAAATATCGTAAGGAAACCAAAATATCGTCAGCCATTTGAACCGTGTGAACAGATTGTCAATTAATCTGAAACAATAAAAACCAGTAAAAACAGTAGTTATTTTTTCTTTACTGTATATTGATTACAAACAAATTTACACAAAAATACATTTGAAATAAATCTTTCTTATATATAAAAGGAAGTCGTGTGTGTTACAACACTTATAACTCAAGAATGGCTGTACCGATTTCAATGATCTCTGATTTGTTGGATTCTTCTCCGCCCGGAATAAACTATAGGCTATTAAAACATCTTACAAATTCACGGTAAGAAAAAATACGAAGAAAATTATTTACGCCATACATTTTTAATTTCAATAAATAATGCAATATGGAGAATATACAAAAACATCGATGAAGTTTTTTTATAGATTGGCCTATTTAAAGAATAATTTTTCTATACATTTTCAAATTAGAATCGTAACCCATACAATTTAACATCTGTGGTTCTGATATTTCGATTTTGAAAAAATCATGGAAAGAATTTTTATAAATTTAAAATGAATAGGTATCTACCAAAAATTAGTACCTACATAATTATATTACGTACAACAGATAATTTATGAACAAATATGACTTAAGTTAATTGTTCATGTCGGTCGGAGGGGCGCGGAGGTAACGCTCTTGCCTTTGAGTCACGAGGTCCCGGGTTCGATTCCCGGCCAGGGCAAAGTGAAGAATGACCTTTTTCAAATTGTCCCGGGTCTGGGTGTTACATATATGTGTGTATAGTGCATAGTATATGTGTGTATCGTCGCGTTAGTACCCATAATCATCATCATCATCATCATCGCCCTCAACGCTCCTCTCGGGAGCACAGGGCAGAAACCAGCCTCCTCCATTCAGAGCGTCTCTGTGCCAATTGCGTCACCTCTTTCCACGACATTCCTTGCGCTCTGATATCGTTGTCATAGGAACGGTGTATTGTGAAAGAGGGACGCCCGGGCCGACGGACGGAAGAACAGTGCTCTTTTTGGCCATCTATCATTAGGCATTCTCCAAACATGTCCCAGCCAGGACCATCGTCTCTTCTGTATTACAGAGATTACAGGTCTCTGATGGGTGCGCCAGTGCACAGCATCATTTAAAACATATTCATACCATTTGATATCCAAAATCCTATCCATAGTACCCATAATACAAGATTCATATCTTTGTTTGGGACTAGCTCGATGTGTGTGAATTTTCTATGTAAAAAAAAATAATGGAACTTATGAATTAATTCTACATATGGCAACAATTTTCTCATGTTTCGAAAATAATACTTTTTCTATGGAAAAAGGTACTAGACAACGGGTGGGGCCGCTAAACTGCGAAAGTTCCAAATGATTTTTTTTTACACTATACCTACGACGACACTTGGACAATTACGGGAGTTTGTAAAGAGATTAATAATATTTATCATTCATAAAGTCAGTGGGAGAGGGCAGGAGACCGGTGGGCCGCCCTAGAAGAAGCTGGCAAGGGCAGGTGTCGAACCTGTGTGTTGAAAGGCTTGGTTTGGGGTGGCCAGAGGTCCTGGAAGCAGCGATGGCAGGGGTTCTCTGGAGGAGATACCTAGGGGCAATGGGACCTCGACTGAACTAGGACAGGGAGAAGAAGATGTATGTATGTATTCATTCATTGATTCTTAGGCGGTACGAAGTTCGCTGGGACAGCTAGTATAATCATAAAATTAGTAAACAGAGGGCGAGCTAATTGCAGAGGCACGATTTCTTGCAACTAAGGTAATTTCATGTAACTTTCACAAAAAAATCTTAAAGATTGGTGGGAAAAGGGACTAAGATACAGATGCCATATTTTGAGTGATAAAGTGGTCCTTGACCACCAACTTGAAATCGTGAAGAGTGGGGAGTAACCTTTTCTGGAATCTACTACAACATTTTCAAAGAATGATAAACACTTCACGATTTCTAACGTACAAAATCAAAACGCACCTGACAGATCAAATCTATATCGGTGGATTGTATGAACACGCTTCATGATCAATGGACCTTCGACGGATTTTGTTTTTTATGCGAGCGAAATCGTCCGGCCCTTCTGTTGTCTCGTGTGAACACCACATTACTGACATAAAAATTCTACACAACTTAATTAATTTAAGTGTTATTACAGTTTATATTATAAACAGGATCATATTTAGGCGCCAAATTGTAATTTATTTTTGTAATCATATATTAAGAAATCTACCTACCTTCGAATAATGGCGATATATGAGATGAGATACAGTAGAGTTGTGATAATCTTATCTCCGAAATATCGGCAAGTTTGGTGAATAATTTAGGTATGTGTGGAATATGATAACAGTGAAAAATGTTATATTATGTAACAAGAGTATATAAGAAAGATGAAAAATTAGTTCAAATATGCATAACAAATATTAAAATACGCATAATAATATGCGTGCCAATATTAAAATATTCCATACAAAATAGCGTTTTGGCTAGTTGGTAGAGTTTGGGTTTCGAGATTTTTGTGAGGGGGCATTGCTTTTGTTAAAACAAGCAAGATGGAAGTCATTTTATTCGGTGTGATACACTCTTAATTCATTTAAATATACACTACTAACCACGTACATATGAACGTGGTATTAAAGTATTCGGATCAATTGAGTAGTAGGTGCATATATGTATTATTAGAATTTTGAAGGACATGTCAGGTGTTGGTAGAATTAAAATAACTGTACTGTAATTTGAAATTAACATGTTTCGGCTTTATTTGAAAACTCTGTGATGCTTCTATTAAAAACTAATTGAAGAAGCTCTTCATATGACAAAAATTTATGTTTCTGTGATAAAAGTCTTTAACTACAATTTTTCAGCAAAATTTGTTGAATTAGTTTCTTCACTTTATGTACATTTAATATAAATCTTTGATATGTTAGAGAATGTAAAATTTTGTAATAAATGTAACAGAACATTTCTTAAAAATGAAAATAAAGGAAATCTTATTTGCTTTAAGTGTATTGATTTTATAAAGTAAAACAATGATTTTTTCTAACATAAAAATAATGACTTTTCCACAACTTAATATTTCATTTTATGATTTTAGGGTAAACATTCAGAATATCGAAGTTTGTAGTTAGGGGTCCGTGGTTCGATCCCAGGTGCCAGCAAAACTCCCCTTTCATGGCAAAACCTTTAATCTTAGTGTGAAAGGTGTATAAGGATGTATTTGGGTTTATAAAAAAAACCTATATATATCTTTAAAAAAAAATTATCCGTAACTAGCGATTTTTTGAATTACATTGCATAGGTGTTTTCTTTTTTTATTAATACATATTTGATACAGATTGCGAATTTCTGAACACAACTGAGATCATGCAACAAAATGGCGGGATTTCTTCCAACTAACTCACAGTTTTAAAAACAAAAACCAAATAATAATAATAAATAATATTTAAGCGTAAACAATGTAAATTGCAGAATTATGAATACAATGAATAATTATTTTGTTAATTTAGTTTGTTATAGACTGGACCCCAACTACTTTTAAATCAACCAATGAATAGGTGATTATAATTTAATTTATTACATTCCCACAGGACAGCTGTGATGTCACAATGTATCCATATCACACCTAAAAATGCTATCTTTATTGATCAAGGATCATTATAGTTCCCTGGAATTGTAAAGGCATTGAATTTAGTAGGTATATTATTCTCATCTGCAGATCTCTCTGAGATAATGCAAAATACACAATATATTTGTGTTATTCCCAAACAGGCATGTACCTATCAATAAATTATTGCATTTTATTGATTTCTACCCTCGACTTATTATTATTCAGCTAGGTCCACCTCTCTATTATTAACATTATATTATGCTGTGGACCAGGTACAGCCAGCAGATCTATTCAGATACTCGGAGATGAAGGACAGTCGTCCTTATCTTATATACACATATCAAAATGTAGTCTAATAAGTTAACTTCATAAAACTATAACTGACAACACCCTAATTTGTACCCTTTTCTTAAATAATTAAATAACATTAAGACATTTCAATTGTTTTAATTTATTCAAAACCATCTGTGTGTGTGAAGGGACAATTAAATCTATAACATAAAAATCTGGTGGCAGCTGTGCGCGATATCTCTCTACGTTCAAGCTACTTTCAACGTGTTATCATTCTAAAATCGCGTTAATCAACATCGCCGATTATTTGGATGTTTTATGTGTATAAGTATTTGGATGTTTTATGTGTATGCGAAACGAAGAGGAAAGGATGTGGTATTAAAGAAAGTGATGGAAGGATCGAGTTGTGGTCTGGTGTCCCAGATACACAACACGCGTGTCAAGGTGTGGGTGCTTTTTTATCGAAAAGAATGAGTGAATGTATGAAAGGGTATGAATGTGTAAGCCCCAGGCTAATCTGGATCCGTTTCAAAGTGGGGATGACTAGGATCTTACTCATAGTTGGGTATGGTCCTGGGAACGATGCCATAGAGACGGAAAAGGAAGAGTTCTGGAATTGCGTGAGAAAGATTGCAGAAGATAAAAAAGATAATGAAAGATTGATCTTGGCAGGTGATTTGAATGGTTGGGTGGGTGTTAGAAGGAATGAACTTGAAAATGTTTTGGGAATGAATGGAGACAGTAGAGTGAACGATAATGGTAAGAGAATAATTGAAATGTGTTTGGAGATGGATCTCTTTGTGGCGAATACCTTTTTCCCCCACAAGGAGATCCACATGTATACCTGGGAGAGAGGGAATGAAAGATCGATGATTGACCTCGTGTGTGTGGACTCTCGTCTCAGGAAGGCGACCACGGACACTAGAGTGTATCGAGGCGCTGAGCTGGAGACGGACCATTTTCTTGTCGTCTCAAGAATAAATCTATTCTCCGGTTGGCGTTCAAGAACACAAAAGTCCACGCCATCTAAGAGATTGAGAGTCGAAAAACTGAAAGATGAGAGTGTAAAGAATGAATATGTAAAAACTGTGAATGAGAAGCTTAGCGCGAACGGAAAGAATGATCTAACGATGAATGAAAGGTGGGATGTCTTAAAAAGTGTGCTTGTAGGGAGTGCAAAAGAAGCATGTGGTGAAGCTAAAGTAGGACGTAAAAAAGGCGATGCATGGTGGGATAATGATGTGAAAGAAGCTGTAGATAAGAAGAAGAATGCTTGGAAAGACTTACTGAGTGTGAATCAGTGTGACACATTTGAAAAAGAACGAAAGAAAGAAGTATACAAGATATGCAAGAAGGAAGTGCGTGAAGTTGTGAAAATGAAGAAAAAAATGCTTGAAGATGAAGAATGTAAGAAATTGTCTACGTATGCGAGTGAAAATATGAAGATTTTTTGGAATGAAGTGAAACGAAAGAGGACGGGTACAAGTGTGAACAGTATGAAAGGGATAAAAGATAAGGATGGATGTGTGTTAGTGAATGATGAATGTGTGTTACGGAGATGGAAGGAGTATTTCGAAGATCTGTTTGAATGTGATGGTACAAATGAGAATGAGTATGACGACATTGAAAGCAGTGTGAATGAAAACGATATGATAGACATGAATGAGATTATGAATGCATTAAAAAAGGCGAAGTGCGGTAAAGCTGTAGGGTATGATTGTGTTGCCGTTGAGCTCATCAAGTCTGGTGGACCGGGGGCTCTCGCGTGGTGCTTGGAGCTTTTCAACGACTGTTGGAGAGAAGGCGTCACACCAGAGGATTGGAGGAGGGCTATCATCTGCCCCCTGTACAAAGGGAAAGGCTCTAGACTTGAATGCGGGAGTTATCGGGCTATTAGCTTGCTGAGCTCAATAGGGAAATTGTATGGAAGAGTTTTGATTGAGAGAGTACGAAAGATAACTGAGTGTAAGATATGGGATGCGCAGGGAGCTTTTTTGAATGGCAGAGGGTGCACCGATCAGATCTTCTCCCTGCGAATGGTTATAGAGAAGTTTCTGGGTAAACACCAGAGGCTTTTTTGTGCATTCGTGGATCTGGAGAAAGCATATGATCGAGTGGACCGGGAAAGGTTGTGGCGCGTGTTGTCGGAGTATGGGGTGAGCAGCCGGTTGATCCGCGCAATATCTTCACTTTATGTGGGAAGCTCCGCATGCGTGAGGGTAAATAATACTCTCTCGGAGTGGTTTGTCCTCACCAAGGGAGTGAAGCAAGGTTGTGTCATGTCTCCGTGGCTGTTCAACTTATTCTTCGACTACTGTATGCGACCTGTGAAAGAGATGGATGTTGGTGTCGAGCTGAATGGGTTTCGGGTGAATGCATTGATGTACGCAGATGATTTGGTGTTAATGGCTGAGAGTGAAAGGGACTTACAAGAGATTGTTACGTGTGTGTATGATAGTTGCAATTTGAATGGTTTGAAAATGAATGTTATGAAGACGAAAGTTCTTGTTTTTGAAAGAGAGAACGAAAAAACGATTTGCGAGATTAAAGTTGGTGACGAATGTTTGGAGCAAGTAAGTGAGTATGTATATTTGGGAAGTATGTTTACGAGGGATGGAAGATGCGATAGGGACATTGAAAGAAGGAAAGTGGCCGGTGCTAGAGTGAACGGTGCACTTCGACCCATTGTCAGCAATGGCAATGTGTCAAACATGGCTAAAATGCTGGTGCACAATACCATTCTGGTACCGTCACTGACGTATGCAAGCGAGACATGGACGTGGCTGAAGAAGGACGAAAGTGGAATAAATGCAGTGGAGATGCGATCGTTAAGAAGAATGGTTGGTAAAACGCTGCGTGATAGAGTGAAGAATGAGGATATTAGAAGAATGAGCGGATGCAAGAAGAGTGTTGTGGACAGAATGCGCGTGAATAAACTACGGTGGTTTGGACACGTTGAACGAATGAACGAAGTAAGAATGACAAAGAGGATATACTTGTCTGAAAGAAAAGGTGTGAGGAAGCGCGGACGTCCGAGAACCACGTGGCTTGATCACGTGGATCAAATTCTCAAGGACGGCCGCGTGTTGAGTAAGAGGAATCGACGTGCGTGTATGAGAAACTGTATGAATGTGGAGGAAGCGAAGGAAGTGTGTAAAGATAGATCTGTGTGGCGTTCCGTTCTCTCTGCCTACCCCACTTGGGATACGGCGTGAGGGTATAGTATAGTATAGTATAGCCGATTATTTGCAATAATTCGCCGATTTACGTTTTACGCTACTCCATAACATCCAGCGCGACGCAAGATTGAAAGCCGTGTAGTCGAGACGGTCCAGTTGGTTTAAGCAGAGGAAGACTCACAAAAACCTGTAAATTCTACGGAGACGTCCAAGGAAGGTGCAGATACAAGTCCATCACATACAAGGAGCATGTCATCATAGAAGCTGATTATCATCGTCAAAGTCGACCGGTTCTGGGAAGTCTTTTACTTGGTAGAAGTCTACATCCACTTCAGACAAGGCAGGCGACCATGCTATGATCATCTTCTATAGGAAACGGAAGTACGTGTATGTGCCGACGCCAGGCGGAGAACTTTTCCGGAAAAGTCAGTACGCAAAGCTGAAGTTACACGACTCCATTACCTTCGATGCCATCTCTAGACCATCGCAGGAGAAGAGCAAAATTTGGGTACGTCAATTATATGTTAATTTAAATTTGTATATTACATTGTAAGATTTTGTTTCACACCTCATTAATTTCATATTTTTGCATGGGTTACATTCCCAGCTTTCTCTAAAAATATAAATTGAATTAATTTTATAATTTTAAAATATGAGTGAAATTCTCTTTTAATATAAAGTCAAGTATTTATCCCTCGTATTTTTTTTATTATATGGGTGAAACTCCCTCTCAATTTTTAAATAAAGTGTTACGTATTTATTTATTTTATGGGTAAGAATTCCCTGTCAATATAAAATTGAGTAATTACACCTCTTATTTATGAAAGTTGTATTGAAACTAAATTAAAACATATATATTAAACCCTCCTTAATTAATTATGAGTTGAACGGACTCTCCTGATAAAGGGAAACACGTATAAAAAATATACCCTCTTTAAAAAATTATTTGAGTAAACGGACTCTCCTGATAAAGGGAAACTCGTATAAAAAATATACCCTCTTTAAAAAATTATTTGAGTAAACGGACTCTCCTGATAAAGGGAAACACGTATAAAAAATAAACCCTCTTTAAAAAAATTATGAGTAAACGGACTCACCTGTTAAAGGGAAACACGTATTAAAAATATACCCTCTTTAAAAAATTATATGAGTAAACGGACTCACCTGATAAAGGGAAACACGTATTAAAAATATACCCTCTTTAAAAAAATATTTGAGTAAACGGACTCTCCTGATAAAGGGAAACACGTATTAAAAATATACCCTCTTTAAAAAATTATATGAGTAAACGGACTCACCTGATAAAGGGAAACACGTATTAAAAATATACCCTCTTTAAAAAAATATTTGAGTAAACGGACTCTCCTGATAAAGGGAAACTCGTATAAAAATATTATTTGGGTAGAATTCAAAATTTCAACCAATAAAAACACTTATTCTTATAAAAAAATACTAATTGTATTTTGTTGAAATTACTATATGGATATGTAAACCGTGTACTTCTAAAAATACTATTTTTATTTAAGGGTTACATCCCCTTCTTGTGTTATTGATGGCATTTCATTCCCACTTTGTTAGTTAAGTATTACAAAAATTATTGTCAAATTTTCTTGAATCTTATATTGGTGTTGCAAATAATAATGTTAATTATGAACTTAGAATAACTGCAACTATTGATTTGTGCAGATTAATTTGTTAGGGTGTATATTCCCTGCGTCTACGGAATATTTAAAATATTATATAATTGCTCCTACTGCAAATTCTGATTTAGAGTGTTTGGAATAAATTTGTAAAAATAATACAAACACGAATAAAACTATACTTATAAAAACTTACGCAATTCTAATCTCAAATATCTTAATCGAGCTTAATATTGATCTTAACCATAATGTTACTATATTTTTTGTAATAAAATAAGATTGAAAATTTTACTGCTAAGCTTGTGTTATAACATGAATTAAATTATTATATGAATTATTGTAGCATCGCTTAAAATCTTCTATTATGTATTAAAATAATGCGTTAGTTCATTACCTGCTACAATTTAAATCTTATTTAAGGGATATAAAAATAATATTTCCTTATTTATCGTCTAATATATTAGTGAAAGTATTTATATTAAAATTTGTTGGACGAACTTTTAAAATTAAATAACTTATCCTTTTGTCAAATATTAAAATTAAAATACCAACATGAGTGAAAACAATTCTTCGTACTCAGATGATTCTGAAATGATTAGTGAAGAAACTAGTCGAAAAATGTATTGTCTTTCTACATTATTTAAATGGATTGAGAAATATGACGGATCGCGTCATGGTTTAAATGAATTCATAGCTAATGCAGATGCTGCATTCGAATTTGCAAATGAAGAACAATATCCTATTCTGTTGTCTTATGTGAAGAAACAGATTACAGGCAAGGTCAAAACCTTAATCTCAATTTGTGAAATTCCTTCATGGAGTTGTCTGAAAAATATACTTACACTGTATATTTCACCAGTGAAATCTTTAGATGTACTTATTTTAGAAGCACAATTATTAAACCAATTACCAAACGAAAGCATAACCGAATTTACTTTTCGTTTAGAAATATTGGAAAATGAATTTTTGCGTTCAATTCGTAATGAATCCCTTGATTCAAAATTAATACCCGGTATGATAAAAATGAAGGATACTATTTATTTTCGTAGTTTTGTGAGTGGAGTATTACCACAGTTTAGAAATTTATTGATGATTAAAGAACCCAATTCATATAAAGGAGCTTCAATGTTTTGCAAAAAGTGTGAAAATGAAATTAAAATTCAAAATATTCATGAAAGTTCTCAGTTGGAACCTAAAACTGATACTCCAATAAGTAAAAATGTAACTAAAAAAAGAATAAATAATACTTCCAAATCAAATAACGTGATGTTCATAAAACGAAAGAGTCGTAAATCAAATATTACGTGCAATTATTGTAAAAAATTAGGTCACACTAGAAATGATTGTTACACTTTGAGAAACAAAACAGGAAGAAAACTTAAGAATAAATAAAAAAAAAGGTAAATTAAACAAGAAATATGATAAACGTACTTATAATAAATAATTTTAATATACAAAAAACAATATACAAAAATTTATCTAATAAATGTGAAATACCAAAATATTAATAAAAATTATCTTTTGATCAAATTTGATCTTCAACATAATATTATTACCTTTCGATGTGACATATTATATAAATATATATACTTATATAAAAAAAATCTTTTGAAGCAGATGTGCGTAAACTTAACTCTATATAATGGTTGAATATAAAAATAATAATTGTCACAAAATGTATCCCTAATCCATTGTGTTACAACTTTAATAGATACATGTCTTGTGGCGTCCCTTGTTGACAAAAAGTTAATAATTGTATAACATATAAGGTAGATAATATCAATAATATTGTCCACAAAAATAATAAAATCTACCTGAACACTGGAATAGTAAGGAATTGAGGTAATATTATTATTGGTCATCGCATTTTGCAACATCATTTTAATAAAAATAAGATTATTGTATTATTTGTAAGGGAAGGTGAATTATAATAATATTGCATAAATATTTTTCAAAAGTTAAATTGCCATCTAATAATTAAATTTTACCTTACTGATCATGTAAATGATTATAATGTTAAACAAATATTGACATAACATAACTATAAATCGTGAAGTACACGTGTTCAAAAATTATCTACCCAATATCAAGCAACTTTAACATCTTTATGCTTGAATTTATTGTAGATCACAATTATTGTGGTCGATTTGATGTCTTGCAATGTACATCGCAAGGTAGTGCGATGGATTTGGTGAAATTAATATTGATTTATTTCACAAGGTGGCAAGACGGGACGAATAGATTGGTATACCTACTTATTCCTGTGTAAACTGTGATTTTGGCACAGTTATGAATTGATGATTTGGTTCATCTTTTGTATTCTACTTGCAATGGTAGTTGAGTTGTTTAGAATTTTCATCATCATATAGGTACCTATATCCAATCACTGTGTTCTGACACAGTCAATTTTGTGAAAATTCACCGTTCTCATTTATATCTTATTGCGACTACCAATGCAGTTGAATCTTTTGACTTTCATTTTCTTCGTATACACAATCTTTGTACACTGTAAATTGGTACAGTGGATTTGATTCGTCCATGGAGTGATGTAGGCTGTACAGACCGATTTGTGATGTAAGCTATCGTAGAAATAGCCGATTTGTTGATGTAGGCTGTACAGACCGATTTGTGATGTTGAAGGCTATTCGAAGAATGGCTGATTTGTTATTGTAGGCTATGGAAGCCGATTTGTGATGTTGTAGGCTATTTGAAGAATGGCTGATTTTTTGTTGTAGGCTATGGAAGCCGATTTGTGAAGTTGTAGGCTATTCGAAGAATGGCTGATTATTAATGCCTTTTGTACATTGCTTCGCAATGGATTTGTGTTTGAGTTAAGGCAATGAAGTATATACTAATGCATGCATGAAATTAAAATAATAATAATTGAAATCTTTTCCACTTTGAGGGAATTGGAAAATGATACAATATAAAAACCTTATCACCTTGAGGGAAGTGAAAGGAAAAAGAATTTGAAAATGATACAATATAAAAACCTTATCACCTTGAGGGAAGTGAAAGGAAAAATTATTTAAAATTTTATAAAATTACTTGTGAGGGATATTAAATTAAAAGTATATACCTAAATATTTATTAATATGTAAAAATAAAATGTTTTCCAAATTGAGGGATATGGAAAATTATTTAATATAAAAAAAAAACCTTATCACTTTGAGGTGGGTGAACGGAACAATTTACCTTATCTTTAATGTATTATATACTTGCAATGTAAAATTATTGAATATATTCGACAATTATAAATTTGATTATCATCACTTTGAGGGAAGTGAATGAAATAAATTAATTGATTTTTAATATACTAAATATTTTAATAATAAATTTGATTAATAAATCTTCATATCTTTGAGGAATTTGAAATAAAATAAATAAATTGATTTTTAATGCACTTTGATATTTTGTTAATGAATTAATGAATAAAATCTTCATCACTTTGAGACAAGTGAATGAAATAAATTGATAGATTTTTAATGAACTTTGATATTTTGTAAATGAATTGATAAACAAAACTTTCATCACTGAAGTGAATGAAATAATTAAATTGATTTTAATGTACTTTGATATTTTTATAAAATCTTCATCACTTGAGGCAAGTGAATGGAATAAGTTAATTGTTCTTGAATGAATTTGATAAATATGACATTTGTGACTTTAAATATCAGGAAGAAAATGAAATAATTTTATTGATATTTAATGTAAATTTGATATTTTCTTAATGAATTTGATTATATTCATCACTTTGTGGGAAGTGAGTGAAAGAAGGGAATTTATATTCAATGTATTTTATTTTAATGCACATAATTATATATATAAAAAAAATTTAAATGTTAATAAGATGTGAAAAGTAATGCTTTCTTGAAGAAATTGTTCACGGTAATCAAAAACTTTCAAATAATTGTATAAGTATGGTATTTCTCACTTTGATTCGGAAGAAATCATACTTCCTCAGATTAATTTCTGTTTTGATAAATGCAAAACATACTTATAAATTCCATAATTTTTATTTACTTATATTGAGGAAAATATTATAAATGTTTACATTTTAGAATATATTGTAAATATATTTCACATCATTATAGCCTTGTGTTAACAAAGATTACTGAAACAGCAGTTATGCTTTTATTTTACATATAAACTTTTTGCTGTAGCCTTGGAACAGTAAAATAAATTGTAATTTTATGTGCGAAAAGGTTATTGAATTTTATAAATAATTAAATGACTAACAGTACTTAATAGAAATACCATGTACTGTGACTTCCTTCTGGGAATAGCAAGTTGACAAATTATACATATAAATTTTAGGAAGACAATAATTACTGGATATTAAGAAATATTTTAATCAAAATTTTGGAATTGGTGAATTTTATAAGGAAATATTATGTAAAAATAATTGTACCATTGTAAATGATTTATAAGAATAATATCTGAAGATAATGGAAATTGTTATCCATATTTGGTTACCTAAATTAGGTACTTACCTTTTAAAATATTATTTATATCATATACTGTACTTACTCACTTTAAAAAATAAATAATAAAAATCATGGTTTGATTTATTTGTAGAACATAAATTAAATCAAGTTCTACTTCTTGTTATCTTGAACAAGATTATTGAAATTGAATACGAAATTGAACATTTTTATAATTAATCATGTAAAAATTTGCTCCTGCAGAGACAGAGAGAGCGAGAGAGAGGTAGTTGAAAGAAACAGAAACCTATAATTATATGTAACTATAACTGTATATGTGCAAATGTACAGTGATTTATTAAAAATAAAATAATAATAATAAATAAAAATCAAATCAAAATTTTAAATTATTCAATGAAATGATATTTTATATTTGCAATATTTTAAGATTGCATCATAATTAAATTAGTGAATAACATTGCAAAAGAACTAAAATTCAATGTATAAAATACTCCTTTTGTATTATTGAAATATTATTAATAACTCATGATATGTATATTCTGTACTTTAATTTTCCATAATATTGCATTATTATATTTATCATAATAATATGTTTGAATTAAATTACTTTAATATAATTTCCATGTATTTGATATGATTGTATTGAATAATAAACTTTGAAATATTGTTTTGTAAATGAAAGGAAGATATGAATTAAATAAATGAATATAAAACTTTAAGAATTAAAAATTCAAGCTTGTACCTAATGGTTTATAAAAAAAAAATTAATTTATAATTATTATGCTTGTAAACATTGAACATTTTTGTTGATTATCCATAGTAAGATATTTGTTTCAACATTGAATAAATGATAATAAATCTTTTAAATTAGAAGTATCAAAACCTTATCTCTATGATTTTCAATTTTCGCAATTATTTAATGATATACCTATTGTTTCTTAATTTAAATTAAGGAGAATAAATATGTACTTTTCATTACTTTAACATACACAAAAAAAAATTATATTGCAAGGTATATTAAAGGGTGCATTCTCTCGACATCTTTTGTATTGGCACTTTTATGCATACCTAAGACTTTGAATGAAAAAATAATACACAATGATTTTTATCTGTGTATAAATATATGTGCGATATAAAACCTTTTGTAATTTATATATATGCAATAATAACAACTTAATATCGTGACCAATTGTGTAATAGACTTAAAATTATATGTTTATATTTAGGATGGTTGTCCATCAATAAAGGTTTTTTACCCCTCTGACAACTATCCGACTTTTTGAATTTTGTAATAAATATTATGATTCGTTAAGTTAACCTATATATTTGTAATTAATATAAGTTTAATATTGTCTGTCTTTATTAACATTGTCCAATAAAGGTTTAATTTACCCATCTGACAATGGTCCGAACTTATTGTATTTAATATTAAGATTTATTAAAACTTTATAAATTGTAAGTAGTATATATTGTGAACATTTTATTTCAGATTATTGTCCAATAAAGGTCATTACCCCTATGACAATAATCAAATTTTTGAAAATTGTAACTAAGATTTAACTTGCATAAAGTTTTACTTCAATTTTACTTAACAATGTATTATGTAATGCATCATGTTCATTGTTAGTTTATGGTTGTCAGATTGTTTTATTTTTATTGTTTACTAACTGAAAATGGAGATATTAGTCTAATTGAATACCTACCTTAATAGTCATTAATTTGACGAAAGTACTTAAGGTTATCAGAGTACTTTCCACTAAGCTCGGGGGTGTTATAGACTGGACCCCAACTACTTTTAAATCAACCAATGAATAGGTGATTATAATTTAATTTATTACATTCCCACAGGACAGCTGTGATGTCACAATGTATCCATATCACACCTAAAAATGCTATCTTTATTGATCAAGGATCATTATAGTTCCCTGGAATTGTAAAGGCATTGAATTTAGTAGGTATATTATTCTCATCTGCAGATCTCTCTGAGATAATGCAAAATACACAATATATTTGTGTTATTCCCAAACAGGCATGTACCTATCAATAAATTATTGCATTTTATTGATTTCTACCCTCGACTTATTATTATTCAGCTAGGTCCACCTCTCTATTATTAACATTATATTATGCTGTGGACCAGGTACAGCCAGCAGATCTATTCAGATACTCGGAGATGAAGGACAGTCGTCCTTATCTCATATACACATATCAAAATGTAGTCTAATAAGTTAACTTCATAAAACTATAACTGACAACACCCTAATTTGTACCCTTTTCTTAAATAATTAAATAACATTAAGACATTTCAATTGTTTTAATTTATTCAAAACCATCTGTGTGTGTGAAGGGACAATTAAATCTATAACAAGTTTTTGCCAGTTAAAAAATCCCTAAAAGGTATTGGTGCACAAATGGTACAATTTCATGATTGGATACATTCAACACCTCATAAGTCTTAAAACTCCAGTCTCGCGTTGCTCAATCTATATTAGAATGAAACGCTTGTTGCCATTTATCCACTCCTTATATTAAAAAAAAACTGTGTCACCCTGTATACATGTTGTACCCACAAAATGTACAAAAATAGTTTATTAAAATGGAATTCCACGATGTAAATGATCACACATTTGAAAAATTATATTCTATCAGTTTTTCTTACATTCAGCCAAACATCCTGTATACTAAAAAGACAAAAATGTAACACCCTATATACATTTTGATATATCATAAAATGCTCCAGGTTCTCCCATTTATATATTCTATCAGTTTTTCTAACCTTCTGCCAAAAAACCTGTACTTAAAATTCTCCAAGTTGTCCCATTTATATGCCCTACCAGATTTGATTTTGAGTATCTCAAAATGTCCAAATGGTCTACATAAATGTGACTTTCTGTTAACATTTTTATTTTCCGTAAAACACTCCAAGTTCTCCCATTTACATATTCTATCAATTTTTCTAACGTTCTGCCAAACACTCAATGAAAAAAATGTGACATCCTGCAGAAATTTTTAAATACCTTCAAAATGTCCTAAATGATCCCCTCTAGATACTTAATCAGTTTGGCAAACGTTCTGCCTAACACCGTGTATACACAAAAAAATAATGTGGAAAAAATATGATGCCATGTATTGTCATTTTTGATGATATTATATTTAATTACACAACACGACAATAATCACTTGAAGTTTACTGACCTATTTTGGATTTGCTCTGGTTTACATTTAAGTTTTGGGTGAATTTATCTATTAAAAAATCAAAGTAAATAAGTGAAAGTGTTAAGTTTGAGTTGGTGCATCGGATAGTTGGATCAATTACATAAGTGTGGCCCTCACAAGGTGCATTTTATTACATATAAAAGATCGATTGACATATGTGTATATTGTCGCAATTCCTGTCAACAGTGGGTAGATAAACAGCTGCTGTCTAAAAAATACATAGCTCAAATAATTGATGGGAAAATTGTTATTGTTATTTTTTATTTAAAGGGATAACATTTATGCTTGCATTATGAACAGAGATCTCAGAAGTAAGCCAAAATCATCCTCTCCCGCATTGCTTCAAAATGAAATATCAGACAGGCAGGGTGGAGATGTCAACCTGGTACAATTGCTGAATGAATTCAAGACAAGTATTGTGAACAAAATTGCGGAGCAGGTTGAGGAGATTCGACAGGAGATGATTAAATCTAACAGTAATGTTATTGAATTGTTGGAATCTAAATTCATGGCTCTAAGTAACAAGGTCGAGTATCTAGAAACTGAGAATCTTGAGTTGAAGAATCGAATTGCGACATTGGAGACGGGTGATTCCAGTGGATTGATATATGAGATGGAGGATAGACTGAAGCGAAGAAATAATATAATTGTGTGTAACCTTGAGGAAAATTTATATTCCTTCTGCTGTTACCGTTTTATAATGAAATCCAGCTTGGATAATGAAATTATTAGTGTTTAAACACACATCTTCTACAGTTTCCTTTGTAAAAAATAATTTAAACGTGTCTTCTATGTTAACGATATTTTCAGCCGTACCGGTTAATCCGTGTCTTTCACTTACTATATTATGTTCACGTCGTCTTGACGATGCTGATGGTAAAGAATTCCAAGCGAAACCTGATTTCGATACCCAAACTGTATCTTCACTATCTGCTATAGTTCGGCTTTCTGCAATTTCATCAATCTCAGGTTGCACAATTATATCCGTATCAGATTCCTCAGAATCAACTTCGACATTGTCTTCAGTAGGTGATAATTGATCGTTTAATGGTTCATATTCCAAATCACTATCAGATTCACTATTTTCTAAATACCTATTTTTCAATATCTGCATCAGTCAGGTTTCTTCCAGCCATTGTTATTAGTATTCAATTGGTATAGGTTGGTTCTTGATTTCTATTTTTCAACTTTCACTTTGATTTCTACTCTGAAGACTTATATTATTGGAAGAAGAACTTATATTGTATTAAAAAGTTAACAACTATGTAGCGAATTATTTTTGTAAACACTAACTAGAATTTATACAAAATATAAAGAACATTAACAACTGACACTCAACTGCGTTGAATATGAAAATATGTGTTATTTTTGAGGTATGAGGGGTAGAAACTTTACAAAACGGTGCTATATAAATTGTCTCATTACTGATTAATCAGTGAACTGTACACAGATTTTGTACAACCTAGATTCTATTATCAAAATTCCAATAAAACCACAATAACGGTGATAATCACTGCACAACAATAAAAATGACTGTATATTATTTAACTGCAAATATGAGACATGTACGAGACACTCTGTACAAATCAAGTATAATGATCATGGTCATGAGATCTCAACATAATTATTACCTTGTGTATTTAGTAAAAAGACTTTTAGTAAAATTTACATTATTTATGTAATGTTCAACGCAAAAAGTACGTGGGCATTTTCAGAT
The DNA here is from genome assembly GCA_947579605.1 of Athripsodes cinereus. NCBI lineage: Eukaryota > Metazoa > Arthropoda > Insecta > Trichoptera > Leptoceridae > Athripsodes > Athripsodes cinereus. The sequence continues at coordinate 19,756,085 of OX388329.1, forward strand.
TTTTTTGCTATGAGTATAACGTACGCGTCTCGAGAATTCAAAATTGTTTCTTAAATGACCAATTATTTCAGTTTTGCCTGAAATCACAATTATCGATAAAATGATGATTTTTTTCTTAGTTAAGCATAAAAATAATAGGTCATTATTTAAATTTTGCAAGTTAATGTGTAAATCCAAAAAAAAGAATGACGTATTTCAACATGTCTTCAGCGTACCTCTCAACTTTAACAACAAAATTATAATTTGTCTGCCCATTATATTCACAGGTTTTATGACTTCATTTAAAACTTAATTGTCTCTAAATTCAATAAAGTCCCATAAAATATCATAAAGCAAACCAGAAATATGTTAAATATGTATTTTTTTCATGTCCTTCAAATCACAAAAAGTGGAATTCCTATTACGTCACGGCTATTCTAAGCCTCTGTTTTACTTATTTGGGTCAAATCGAGTGTCGATTATAATTAATGGCAACGTTATATTAGTCTATGTGTTTGTTCCAAGCGTGGGGATGGGAGAAAGTCGGGCTAGTTTAAATTAAAAAACGGGAGCGTTTTCAACACACAGCCAACTTTATTGAAGTTTAAACAGGAAGAGGAAATCACATAATTTTGACAATAGACATCACAGATAAAGATGTGGCAGTGTTGCCATGATAAATATTTGTTGCTTAAACATCTTCCCAAGGCGGGAGAGATGAAGGTGAGCAACTGCTCGAAATGATGGCTGACACGTGAAAGCAGGTGAACTTTAACATCGATATTGTGGACTGTATTTAGTATGAAATTGTTTATTCACCGACCTTAACAATCAACCACCCTCTCGAGCATACTTAATTCAAACATTAAATCCCACTGACAAATCTCATTTAATTTTTACTTATTAAATCCCAATGATAAATCTTACTTGAATTTTATTTATTTTTTACCCCATTAACATTTTACAATTGCATTGAAGCTTAATAATTTGAACCCCAGCAATGATGTATTATTAACTTATACATTTACATATACTATCACATTTCCTTTACATATTTATAACACTTTAATAGTTATATTATATAGGTACATTGATCACTTGAGATTAATATCTTAAACTATAAACTTAAGTTATATTTGTTTTTGCCCCTAAATAAGTTAGTACATGTTGCTACATTACATTAAGCCTATTAAATTAGGTATATTTAATTACTTTGAAATCAATTTTATACTTAGTGTTACGTTACCTACTTAGTACACATATTTAAATTATCATGACTCTATGTTAATTATCAATGTATTATTTTTTACATAATTTTACCAAGAATATTAATGATGTTGATCATCACTTCAACATCATCTAAATGGAGTATATTTCAATATTAAATTTCTTACATTATATTTCAACAAAATTATATAAATGATGTCTGTCATCACTCCTACATCACTTAACCTTAATTGTGTACAGAGATATATCGGGGAAGGGGGAGGCTGTTTGACCTTGCTCTGCGCGTTACAATTTAAAATTATACAAGATATTGGCTGTGTGCTGAGGAGCTCCCATTTTGTCGCGAGCGAGTGACCTCAAGGCAGTCACTCGCTCGGGACGAGCAAGGCAGGTCTGCGTCCCGCCATGGGAATTATTATTCCAATGGCAAGACACAGACCCTTCCAATGGAAGTGCGATGGCATTTTCCATCACTTTTCATAACTTCTATAGCCCTAACACATCCATCCCCTCCTGGATATATCTCCGTCACACGGGCCATTGGCCATGTCAAAGAGGGACCATCATTTTCCCTTAGAATTACAAGAGATCCTTTTTGAATGTTTGGAAGCTTATCTTTCCACTTAGGACGACTCTGGAGTTGGTTCAAGTATTGTTTAGACCAATCTTTCCAGAAACGTTCCTTCATGGCTGTACAATGTTGCCAAAATTGCAGCCTGTTTTCAGGTATCTTAGTTAAATTTTGTTCAGGAATCCCTGTTAGAGATTCTCCAGCTAAAAAGTGACCTGGTGTCAAATAAGAAAAGTCCTCAATGTCTGTGGACATTTGCACAAGAGGGCGTGAATTTAAAATTTGTTCTATTTCAACTAAAACAGTATAAAATTGTTCGTAATTAAGAACTTTGCTTCCCAGCACTCTTTTCAGGTGATATTTAGTGGCTTTAACGCTTGCCTCCCACAGCCCACCAAAGACCGGGGAATAGCTAGGTATGAAGTTAAATTTAATTCCAGATCTTTCTGAGTGTGTTAATACCTGTCTCCGGTGGGTATCAGAGGCCTGCATTTTATACAATTCATTTAATTGATTATTAGCACCTTTAAATGTGCTGGCATTATCACAATAAACTTCCGTAGGGGTACCTCGCCTGCCAATAAATCTTTTAAAACTTGCCAAAAATGTTGAGGTTGTCAAATCTGATACCAATTCTAAGTGTATAGCCTTTGTAGCAAAGCAAACAAAAACAGCTATGTAACCCTTTGATGTGGTTGTACCTCTTAAACGAGATTGTTTGATTAAAATTGGTCCAGCGAAATCTATACCGATCTTTTGAAAAGGTCGACTTATATTTACTCTATTGGCAGGCAAAGATCCCATCAGTTACTTAGCAGTATTTGCCTTTAATTTAAAACAAGTTATACATTTGTACAATATTCTTTTGATGACCCTTAGTCCATTTATAATCCAATATTTCTGTCTGATATTAAATAAAACTAATTTTTGACCAGCATGTAATAATTTTCTATGTTCCTGTTCAATTATCAAATGAGTAATTTTTGAATCTGGAGGTAAAATAATTTGATGTTTATAAGAATAATCAATATTTGCATTTTGTAACCTACCCCCAACTCTTAACAAGCCCTTTGAATCTAAAAATGGATTTAACCCTTTTAATTTACCTGAAAAATAACTCTTTTTTAAGTTATTAATATCATCTTTAAAATAAATGTTTTGTTCGTGTAAAATTATAATATTCAAAGCATTATCTAGCTCCTCATATGACAATCTACCAATTATTTTTTCATTTGTCTGGGGAAATACAACAAAAACTAATTTAAATAAAATACAAAGTGTTCAAAACATACTTATTAAAATAGTTACTAATTACAAATCTATTCCAGGTAGTCATTTCAATGCCAACGATACATATAGGGCTAATAACTTAATGACTTCAAAAGGAATATTTTTAAACAAATTTTTATTGCCTTACATTTTGGACAATAGATACAGAAATAAGTTAACACACAATTATAATACTAGATACACACATAATGAAGGATTGGTAATTCCAAAAGTAAATAATAAATACGGTATGAGAACCCGAGACTATAATGTTACGTAATCACCATTAGGAGGGTACTTAAGTTTGGAAGTTTAATGAATTTGAATTTTTATATTATTTTTGGTTATGGAATGTTTGGAAAATAATGAGAGGTGGTTGTTTTGGTTTTGATAAAAAGAAAAGATCTAGATAGGCTGGAAGAAAGATGTTATATAATGTGTATATAAGAAATCTGTGTGAACTGTAATAATATGTGACGTATATATAAATAATAGATGTTGTAATATGTATTTTAAATAAATAATAATTGTAAATAAATAAAAACGTTTAAATAAATTGTTAATTTTCAAGATGTCATCCTTTTAATTGAATTCAGACTTTATTTTCCCTGACACAAGTTATAGAAAAACGATTTACGTTACATTGGTGTCAGGTGTGGGGTTGTGAATCAGATATTTAAGTGCTTAGTGGAAATAAAGACTGTGTAAAATATGTCATCAAAAAAATTAACTCTACTTAACTTGAAAGTGGTGGATCTGAAGCGCGAACTAGAAGAAAGAGACGCGGATACATCTGGAACGAAGGGTGTGCTCCAACTTCGACTAAGAAAGGTGATGGAAGAAGCAGGTGAAGATCCGGAAACATATATCTTCGAGTTGCCTATAACCACCAGTGAGCTTTATAAAGAAATCGAAAAGAAGCTTCAAGAAAATGCTACAGCTATGAAAGAAGAAATAGAAAGGCTTCGAGAAGATTCTAGAGGAACGAAAGAAGAAATTGAAAGGAAGTTTCAAGAATATTCTGTGTCCTTTGATGAAAGGATTAGCGAGTTAACAAAGCAGGTGAAAGTTTTGGAGAATCAGGCGCTTTCTTCAACAGCAAGAACGGATTTTGAGCAGAACACAACGGTGGACACAGAGTTCAAGTGTGTAGAGAGTGGTGCAACTTCAATGGTGGAGCATGTGCGTAGTGATATGCCAACTTTTGATGGAAAGAACTCTTGGGAAGAGTACTTAACTTTGTTCGAAACAGTAGCTATGATAAATGGCTGGTCGATGACAAGAAAAGCATCAGTATTGAGTATATCTTTACGAGGAGATGCTTTAAGAGTCCTTCAGATGATTCCGCTTGCGGACAGACAAAACTTTAAATCTTTGGTTGAGAGACTGGAGATGCGATTTGGACAAAAGCATATGGAACAAGTTTATAGGTCACAGTTGAAGAATCGTGTGCAGAGGCCCAATGAAACTCTACAGGAATTCGAGGCGGATGTAGCGCGTCTAGTGAGATGTGCATACCCTACAGTTTCTGATGATGTATGTGAAAGTCTTGCAGTAGACAAGTTTTTGGATGGACTACGAGCAAGTGAGACACAACAAGCTATAAAGCTGGCTAGACCACAAACTCTTAGGGATGCTTTAACCCAAGCACTCGAATTTGAAGCTGTAAGACAATCCGTACGAGGTCACGCTCAATCCTGTGTGATGGAAGCTGTACAAGAAAATCAACCACTTTCAATAGAAGACGTAGTTAAGAAGGTTTTGGAGGCCTTGAAAGGAAAGAAGAGACAACTACGTTGCTGGGACTGTGGACAAATTGGACACCTGCGTAATCGGTGTCCAGGAAAACTAAAATGGGTTGATGGAAAGGGGCAACTGTCGACCCGCATTGCCAATGCCTCGAAGAGATATGCAGATGTTGCGTCGTTCAGCGGACAAGTCAGCAGCATGTTTATAAATGGCAAAGTAAATGGAAAGAATTTGAAACTTTTGTTGGACACTGGAGCAACAAAGACAATCATGAGACCTGATTTAGTTTGCGAAAAAAAACAAATAAAATCAACTAAATGGACATTACGGACGGCAACTGGAGTGTCGGCGTCTGTATGCGGTGAGACAGTTGCCAACTTTCACATTGGAAGCACCATCTTCGATCATCAGGTGTTGGTGGCTGAGATAGAGGAGGAAGTTATTCTTGGAATGGATGTAATGGCGAAGTATGGATTCAAACTGGATCTGAAGAGGCGAACTCTGAAAATTGGGGATGAAGATATTCTTATACAAGAGCATGAAGAATTCGCTACACGTGTGCTTGCGGCAGAAGTTGTTACTATTCCAAAACAAAGTGAAATGTTAGTACGAGCCTACTTAGATTGTGACATTCCAAATGGACATGTTTTAGTAGTGGAGTCCAACGCTAATACTGAAGCTGGAAAAGGAGTGCTGATTGCGAGAGTCCTGATTCAAGCTAAAAAGGATATTTTGGTCAGGCTAATGAATATCAATGACTATCCAGTGACTATCAAAGAAGGAGTTTATTTAAGTATGTGTTCATCGGTTTCGTCAGTAACATGTAGAGTGAGCGGTGGCCAAGTTTCTTCAGAGGAGGTACCAAAACACCTTGACGACTTAGTGAAGGAGGCTTGTAAGGAACTTACCAAGGAACAGAGCAAACAGATTAGATCCTTCATCGCTAGAAATTAGGATGTCTTCGAGAACCCAAGTCAACCCAAAGGAAGAACAAGTGTTGTTAGTCATCGAATAGACACAGGTGATGCAAGACCCATTCGTCAAGTACCCAGAAGATTACCTTTAGCGAAACGGGCGGAAGCAGATCAAATTATTCAAGATATGGAACGGGACAAGGTAATAGAACCGTCAAGCAGTCCATGGTGTTCACCTGTAGTGCTGGTTAGGAAGAAGGATGGCTCAACTCGGTTCTGTGTTGATTTTCGCCAACTTAATAATGTTACTAAGAAGGACAGTTACCCTTTGCCTCGTATTGATGATACGTTGGACACATTGGCTGGCTGTAAAATCTTTTCAACGTTGGATTTGAAGAGTGGATATTGGCAGGTTGGACTAGAACCTAAGGATAGAGAGAAAACAGCATTCTCTATTGGAAGTGGATTATGGCAGTTCATTGTTATGCCGTTTGGACTTTGTAACGCTCCGGCTACTTTTGAGCGTTTAATGGAAAGCGTGCTGAGAGGATTGTCGTGGGAGACCTGTTTAGTGTACCTGGATGACATCATCGTGCTTGGAAAATGTTTTGAGGAGCACTTACGAAATTTGGAACAAGTGTTTTCACGATTGAGAGCGGCCAACTTGAAACTCAATGTTAAGAAATGTACATTGTTCCGAAGACAAGTCAACTATCTGGGTCATGTTGTCTCTGAGTAAGGAGTGGCGGTGGATCCTGAGAAGATTAGAGCTGTTCAAGACTGGCCTACACCTAAAGACAAGCATGAAGTAAGAAGCTTTTTAGGCTTAAGCACTTACTATCGGCGATTTGTTTTGGGCTTCGCTGATATCGCTAAACCATTGACAAAACTCACAGAAGAAAGTAATGAATTTATATGGGATTCAAAATGCCAATGCGCGTTTGAAGAATTGAAGAAGGTATTGATTAATTCCCCGATTCTAAGTTATCCTCGAGCCGAAGGGAATTTTATTCTGGATACGGATGCAAGCAACGTCGGCATTGGAAGTGTACTATCTCAGGTTCAGGATGGTCAAGAACGCGTAATTGCGTACTTCAGTAAAGTTTTGTCAAGGCCGGAACGCAACTATTGTGTAACGCGAAGAGAGTTACTTGCTGTAATCAAGTCAGTTGAGCACTTCCGCAAATACCTATATGGACGGAAATTTCTTTTAAGGACAGATCATTCGGCGCTTGTATGGCTGTTACGATTCAAGAATCCTGAAGGTCAGGTTGCAAGATGGATAGAAAGATTGCAAGAATATGACTATGATTCTGAGCATCGAGCTGGACTTCGTCATAAAAATGCTGATGCACTGTCAAGGCGTCCATGTCCAGAGGATTGCCAGCATTGTAATAAAGCGGAGGAAAGGTTCGTCATGATTCGTAGAACTACAGTCATCGATAATTTTTGGCAAGATGATGAAATTCGAGCGCACCAGTTGGAAGATCCTGACCTTGGACTTTTGATGCAGTGGAAAGAAAATGATCGAAAACCTTCATGGGAAGAAATAGCTTCATGTTCACCAAATGTTAAATCATATTGGGCACAATGGCAATCCATAGTTGTGGAAAACGGGTTGTTGAAACGTATTCTGGAAAGTGAAGATGGAACACAGCAGAAACAACAGCTATTGGTTCCAAGGAAGAGAGTTCCTGATGTCCTTAAGCTGCTTCACGATGATGTGTCTGGTGGACACTTGGGAGTTAAAAAGACTACAGAAAAGATTCGTCAGAGATTTTATTGGGTCCGTTACACTGAAGATGTAAAAGATTGGTGTAGAAGATGTGTGACTTGTGCTACTTCGAACGGACCTCAAAAACAGAGGCGTGCGCCAATGAGACAGTACAATGTAGGTAGTCCATTTGAAAGAATAGCCATCGACATAGCAGGACCGTTTCCCACAACTGAAAGAGGGAACAAGTATATTTTAGTAGCAATGGACTATTTTAGTAAATGGACAGAAGCCTATGCATTACCAAATCAAGAGGCTACCACTGTTGCTGAAATCTTGGTAAGAGAGCTGATAAGTCGTTTTGGAGTACCGTTGGAGCTTCATTCGGATCAAGGAAGAAATTTTGAGTCAGCCGTATTTCAGCAAGTATGTGAGATATTGGGAATTCGAAAAACGAGAACAACTGCTTTGCATCCACAGTCGGATGGAATGGTGGAGCGAATGAATCGAACATGTGGAAAATATCTGTCGAAGGCGGTGTCTGATCATCAGAAGGATTGGGACGAATACATCCACTTGTTCTTATTGGCCTATCGTTCGGCAATTCATGAGACAACGGGACAAACACCAGCGAGTGTGATTTTTGGCCGTGAACTACGGTTACCTTGCGACTTGCAGTATGGATCTAAACCTGGAGAGGATCTTGTTGGAGAAGATTATGTATCGGAACTTCGGAGAAAGATGAACGACATCCATGAACGTGTGCGGGCTAATATTCAAGTCGCTAGTGACAGGATGAAGGAAAGATATGATGTCAAAGCTGTGGAAGGAGGGTATCAAGCTGGAGATTTAGTTTGGTTGTTCAATCCTCAACGGAGACGAGGCTATTCACCGAAGCTTCAAAAATCCTGGGAAGGACCGTACGAGGTGATTAAAAGAATAAATGACGTTATTTATCGAATACGACGAAAATCAAATGGCAAGCCGAGGGTGGTACATTTCAATCGCTTAGCACCGTTTTTAGGAGACAATAAAAGTGAAGGAAACAACCCGATTGTTCAAGTCTGTAAAGTCCTAAGTGAAGAGAAGAGTTTTGAAGAATTTATGAAGACGCCTCAACGAAGAATTCATCATGGTGTCACTATCGAAGTTGAGCAAGATCTTTTTGACACTCCAGAGGATTATGTTTTGGCTCATTGCTTGGCTCAGAATGCAAAATTTACTAATGGCATAGCCAAAGTTTTCAAGAAGAAGTACGGGATATTGGAAGAGATTAAGGCCAAGAGTTTGAAAATTGGAGAAGCGGTCCATCTACAGCATGGGGAACGACATATATTTTACATGGTAAATAAAGCAATCCCTGAAGAACAAACAGAGTATGTTCAGATGTGGCACTGTTTACAAAGTTTGCGGGATCAAATGTTACAAATGAATCTTACGAAGCTCGGCATACCAAGGATAAGTGGCAATATGGATTGGAAAGTTGTTCGAAATATGATAGAAGAGATCTTCTGTAATACTGGAATTAATGTTTTAGTTTGTTGTTTTAATCCAGGGTATAGTGAGAACATCAAGAAGTCTGTACCTTGTTATTTCTTCAAGACTTCACATTGCAGAGAGGATTCAGGATGCTCCTATCTTCATCCAGAGAATTCGTTCGGGACGAACTAAATTAAGAGGGAGGCAATGTTACGTAATCACCATTAGGAGGGTACTTAAGTTTGGAAGTTTAATGAATTTGAATTTTTATATTATTTTTGGTTATGGAATGTTTGGAAAATAATGAGAGGTGGTTGTTTTGGTTTTGATAAAAAGAAAAGATCTAGATAGGCTGGAAGAAAGATGTTATATAATGTGTATATAAGAAATCTGTGTGAACTGTAATAATATGTGACGTATATATAAATAATAGATGTTGTAATATGTATTTTAAATAAATAATAATTGTAAATGAATAAAAACGTTTAAATAAATTGTTAATTTTCAAGATGTCATCCTTTTAATTGAATTCAGACTTTATTTTCCCTGACACAAGTTATAGAAAAACGATTTACGTTACAATATAATACCCAAAATAATAAATATGCTACCAAAAAATATTAAAAATACCCATAGACTAGGTAAGTTTAAGATTCTTATGAAACAATGGACTGTCAATAATATTGATATCATAAATGCTTTATAAAATTTAATATTGTCATACAGAATAAAATAAATTATAGGTAGTTGATTGATTTGTAAGGAACAAGAGTTATAAAGTTTTATTACAAAAATAATTGCAATTAAGACCACAGTTTATTTCGATTATAAATTGTTGATTTTTACACACTTCAATGTATTGATGTATTATTATTAAGTATAAGTTGATAAATAAGCATGTTTTATAGTACCTACCTAGTAAAGTCTCAGACATGTTAGCATATTAGTATTGTAGTATTCTAGTTATAATAATGAGTATAGTATTATAGTCAGGAATATTATGTTTATATTTTAAAGTAAGGAATTAAGATAATTTATTAGAATAATAATTTATATGTAAAAATGATTTTGTAAACTTTGTAAAATATCAAAACATTGAATTATATTTGTATATGGATATATAAAAAAGAACCTGTTGACAAGTCTTATAAAAGACTTAACAGGACTTGTAATATTTACTTGTAATATTTTTAACAAAATAAATAAAAAAAAAAAAAAAAAATTGTTCAATTTACATTTAAGGTTATTGCAAAATCTTAAAACATAACACAATACATGGATCATTTTTTCCAAACATGAAATGGATGTCAACCTATCAAATACATAATTATCAATTACACAATTATTAAATACATGACAATCAAAATTATTAGCGACAGATGCCATGCACAACGTATCAGTGGAAGCATCCGATTCAAGCAGTTTGACATCACTTGCATCTAAATTACAATCTACAAAATTGTAATCCGAGCATTTTAAAAACTTAGGTCCATTCCACCAAAGTGGGTGGCCTTTTAAGTCCTGAGGGCTCACGCCTCGGCTGAGAGAGTCGGCTGGATTTTCTGTAGTGTTAACATATAACCATTTAAATGAAAGTGATAATTCACATATGAGGCTTACACGATTGGCAACGTATGCTTCTAATTTAATACATTTTGTTTTTATCCAAGATAAGACTACTTTAGAATCTACAAACAAATACACATGCCTTATTTTAATTGTTCATTCAAAACATTATATACTCTATTCATTAATTTTGCTAATAAGACTGCTGCGTTTAATTCTAATCGTGGTACACTGAGCTTATTTTTAATTGGGTTGATTCTTGATTTTGAACAAAGCAAATTTATTTCTACTCGCCCATCTGTGAATATGGATCTCAGGTATACTGAACATCCATAGGCAGTACTTGATGAAGCATCGGAAAATCCTATTAATTGATGTTCTAATACATTGTCTGAACAAATGCTTCTATTAACTTCTATGGGTTTCATATTTATTAAACTATTAAAAAATGTTAACCACTGCTTTAATATATTTGAAGGAGGTATGTCATCCCATTCTTGTTTTTCTTTCCACAAAGATTGAATTAATGCTTTTGCCTGAACAAATATAGGTCCCATCAGGCCTAATGGATCATAAAATTTACTAATAAAACTTAAAATTGTTCTTTTAGTCCAAACAAATCTCTCAGCCGAAGGTGATGAAAACCTAAAAACATCTGCATTAACATCGAATGCTAGACCCAAGGTTTTGACTACAAAGTCACCCTCCTGCCAGTTCCGCTCGTCAAAGCACTGTAGGCTCCGTGGAATATCTGCAAGTATCGCTGAATGATTAGACGACCACTTGTGCAGTGAAAATCCTCCTAATTTTAATAATTCAATTAATTGCAATTTCATATCAATGATTACATCTAAAGAATTATTACTTAACAGCACATCATCTACATATGTGCAATTCATTAATATATATGAAGCTAATGGATATTTTTCTTGATACCTTATAGCAAGTTCTTTTAAACATCTAGTAGCCAGAAATGAAGAGCTTTTTAATCCATACGTAACGGTATGTAGTTGAATACATTTAATAGACTCATCTGGAGTGTCCCTCCATAAAATATTTTGAAGAGATCTTTGCTCTTCTTCAATTAAAATGTTTCTATACATTTGTTTGATATCACAAGTAAATACAAATTTATTTAATCTAAATAATAATAATAATATATCAAATAGTTCTCTCTGCACAACCGGTCCATTCAACATTAAATCATTCAGCGAGACCTTGTTGGAAGTTTTCATGGAAGCGTCAAAAACTACTCTGAGCTTTGTTGATATTGCATTTTCTTTTATGATAGGATGATGTGGCAAAAAATATACAGCATCTCTAGTAAGATCATAATTACTGATATCAAAATATTCAGCATGTTTTAAATTTACATACTCATCAATAAAATCTTTGCATGAGTCAAACAATTTTCTATTAGATTTAAATCTTTTTTCTAAATTATTAAATCTTTTCAAAGCTAAGGAAAAGGATCCTCCAAGATATTAATTTATTTCCTGATAAGGTACCTTGAAAGGTATAGCAACTTTAAATTTACTATCTTGTAAGGTTACACTACTTTTATATACCTCTTCAGCCCTTTCATTTTCCTTGATGTTTTCCATGAACATCTCCGGAACAGATTCCTCCTGCCAAAACCTTGACATGTGTTTACTGATGTCAGTCTCACACTCCTGGCAGAAGAGGTTGACAGTTCCTTGACGAGCAGATCCTCGGATGCTTCCAGTGACGACGTCTCCGAACTGCGTCGGGATGATTCTCATGGCACCCGCAGCAACATCTAGGCAGCTATTGAGGGACCCCAGCGACTGAAAGAAAATATTTGAACTGAGCAACAGATCTATTTTTCCAGGTACATTAAATGTATCATCTGCCAACTTGATGGCTTTGGGCAATTCAAGATGATCTAATTCAACGAGGGTGCTTGGCAATTTATTGGCTATTATCTCATCAACGACCAAGCATTCTGTACTGACACGATAAGGATGTACTAAAGAAAACAAATTCAGATGCACAGAACCTTTTACTCTCGCTTGAGTGTTGGATATGCCATTCACACTCTTGTTGTTTTTTAAAACTTTCCTTTCTAGTGAATTAACTAAATCTTGAGAGATAAAAGTAGCTTCGCTCCCACTATCCAATATTGCCCTGGCAATAATTTCTTGATTATCTTTTCCAAGTATTTTTACCTTTATTGTTGGAAGAAAGATTTGATTATAGGAAACTTTGTTTCCAGAAATTAATGTAATAAACTCACCCTGTTCACCACTGTCTGTTGAACGAGGTACATGCAATAATACATTGTGCCTCTCATTGCAAGATTGACATGTAAGCTGTGGCTTACATTTTTTTCCCTGATGCCAGTTCAGACACATAATACATCTGCCTTGTTTTCCAATAAATTCCCTTCTTTCAACTGGTGTAGCCAGAATAAATAGTGGACATTCAACTAGTCTATGATTACCCTTTTGACAAAAATAACATTTTTTAATAACCCTTGCTGCAAAAGAAGCTTTATTCTTTGAGAAATTATTTGTATGAAAGTTACTTTGTCCCTGGATATGTTCGTCAGAGTTTTCAAAGGCATTTAGTCTTGTTTCCATGATACAGTAAAATTCTTTGATGGTAGGCATTTGGCTAGAATCTCTTTCAAGATGAAAGGCCTTTACTGAATTTACATCAAGTTTATTTAAAATGTGAGACAGCAATAATGTGTCCCAATATTCTACTGGCTGACCCAGATTTTTTAATGCTTCTAAATGTTGCTTAATTTGACTAAGCATTTTTCTGATATCACCAACATTTGTTCTTTTGATGACCGGTAGGTCAATAAGAGCTTTTACATGTTCATTAATTATTTTAAATTTATTATTATACCTATCATCTAACAACTGCAAGGCCCCCCTATAGCTGCCCGCTACTATTGGTAAGTGCTTTATCAAATCAAAGGCCTCACCCTGTAAATGTGATCTAAGATACAAAAACTTTTGAATGTCTTCCAACCTATTATCTTTATCTATGACAGAGAAAAAAAATTCTTGAAAAGTATTGAAGTCAATGTACTTCCCTGTAAAGACCGGTATGTTGACTTGAGGCAGCTTCAGGCGACTGCTGGGTCCTGCCTCCGTAGACTGCGATGTATCATGGACGGCGGACTCAGACACCCTGGACTCGTTGGCTTGTCGATCAATCGCCTGGAGCTGCGCCATCCTGGTCCTCAGAACCCTCATGATTTCAAAGTAGGTGTCTAATACGTTGGATTCATCCTCTTCATCCATAAGCTCCATGTTTAAGACCTCATATTTTTCATGTAGATGTTGCGCTCTTTCAATTCTCAGAGCCAAATCCTGTTCACTGGCTCCTTGCAAGAATTCAGCGTGAATAGAATTCTTCAATTTAGTAAGGCTAGATTTAATAAATCCCCTTTGGGCAATCAGCCCTTTTTCCTTCTCTTTTGTCGGCATATTTTCGCCTTTTTATATTTATATTTATTTTTAATTATATTTATTTTTAATATTTAATTACTTTAATTGTTATATTTAATTGTTTATTATATTTATTTATTATTGTTTATTGTTACATAGTCCTTTTTTTAGAACACTTTTAGTAGGTAATATTAACCTAGTTTTTTAATATTTTTTTTATGGGTAAAACCCTTATTTATTTTCAAATGTAGACATCACCACATTTAATATTTATTTTAATTTTTATTTTCTAATGTAGACATCAGTACATGAGTTCTTGTTAAGAACACTTTATTAAGTAGGTTATGTTAACTTTAAAAGAACTTGCTATAAGGTATCAAGACATAACATATTCAAAGTAACATTAAATATACCTAATTTAATAGGCTTAATGTAATGTAGCAACAAGTACTAACTTATTTAGGGGCAAAAACAAATATAACTTAAGTTTATAGTTTAAGATATTAATCTCAATTGATCAATGTACCTATATAATATAACTATTAAAATGTTATAAATATGTAAAGGAAATGTGATAGTATATGTAAATGTATAAAATGTGTAATGAGAAAGTCGGGCTAGTTTAAATTAAAAAACGGGAGCGTTTTCAACACACAGCCAACTTTATTGAAGTTTTAACAGGAAGAGGAAATCACATAGTTTTTACAATAGACATCACAGATAAAGATGTGGCAGTGTTGCCATGATAAATATTTGTTGCTTAAACACCGCGAATTACGACTTTACTCACTTTACAAGATTTATACATTTTTTTTACCTTTCATCAGGTGGGGAGGTATATGGGAATATAAGTATATCCCCATATTTATATTTTTATGTGAATTAGGTCAAATATAGATTCCCATATTAAGTATTTTGTCAGCAAAATACTTAATCAAAAGAAACCGACTGTATAAATAATAACACCGACAAGTTCACACACATTTCATTCGTCAGCAAATTATACAACACAAAGAGACGCCGAACATCAGACACTCAGACATTTCCTTATATGGTAAACACAGCGTGGGACACAAGAACAGATGGCATTCTATCGAGTAAGCAAATCCCACACTTTTGTGTATAAATAATAAGATCAGACGAAGGAAGTGTTACTACTAAAATACCATCGCTACGCGAACATCTGTAGTAGACACATCGTATGTCAACCGCTATGGAATTGCCGGTCCATTCGCCATGTATAAGTCAAGTCCAAATCCGGTCGTCGACATTAACATCATAGTCACATATCGGACTAACATGTATCGAATATAGAGTGTATATCGTGAGTGAACAAATATCATGTGTTAATTATTAATTGTAAACCAACAGTGAATAAATAATTATTATATCAAAACCTTCTATACTTATTACTAATACAAACCTTCACAAAACAAGTTTGTGCTTAACATAACAAGCGCAACAGGTACATTGCGACATCACAGCTATCCTGTGGGAATGTAATAAATTAAATTATAATCACCTATTCATTGGTTGATTTAAAAGTAGTTGTGGTCCAGCCTATAACATCTAAATAAACCGCGTATTTTCCCTACCGAAGATGTATATGAATTGTTTAATAGAGCGGCTTTCCTACAGATACACAAAAATTTTGTGCAGTGTCCATTGTAGAGGTGGAAATAACGGTATATTCTGTTATTAGAAAAGCTACCGTTAATACCCCCCCCATAAAAAAAAAAAAAAAAAAAACCTGCTTATGTTCCAAAATATTTTTTATCTGGCAACGAACAATAATAAGATATGCAAGATTAAAGCAAATAAAAAAAGAATGTCCGAAAAAAGTCATTTTAGATCTTAAACTCAGCGATGAGGTTTGTCCCCCATCCTGACTGTCTTGATTTTTTGTCTGTCAACTTTTCTAATAATAATATAAATAGTTATAATTAAAAGATTAAAATAATCTCTTTTAAATTACATCAATCATAAAATTAATAAAGTAAAAGATTTTTTACTATATTAATTAGATTAAAAGTTTTAAATTTCATTATGACAAATAAACATGTGATCATGTGGAGATAGTCCTTTGACCACTCAGGTGATAAAAGGGTTATGAATAATTATCTACCCGTATCTCGAACTCATTCTACTTTTGTGTCAATCAACAGATGTCCGTATTAGTCCCGTTTTGAGGCGAAAAAAAGAAGAATAAGAAGAATAAGAATTTTATTATCAAAAGTTAATATATACATTCTGAATAATTGAACACATACATATAAATTCACACATATAAAAATTTGAAATCCCCAAACAGCAATAGTATTGCTGGTATAAGGGGATACAAGACAAACAAATATTTATTCTAAACTATAGGTATTAAAATAACAAACACAATCACAATGACTCCCTCTCTTCAATCCGTTGCTTTCTCAGTTTTTTATTAAAAATTCCAAGGCTATTAGCTTCCTTAATGTGGTTTGGCAATGAATTATATAATCTTGAAGCAGAGTAGAGAAATCCATACCTTTCTCGATTAGTACGCGGCGTGTCACATCTTATGTGCTCTCTCGTTCTAGTGAATCTACTGTGAGTATTGTTGTTATAGGTCAAATTCATGTTCGATTTAATCATTCCATGCCTCACTCTGTACATCATCTTTGCCTCTTCCATGAAAATGAGATCATTCAAATTTAGCATGTTAGTTAGTTTATACAATTCAGTGGTTCTTGTAAATCGCCCCAAATTGAATATAACTTTTACTGCCTTATTCATCAGTCTCTGGACCACCTCGCGGAGTTGAGAACTGCACTGTGACCACAGAGCCATGCCATAGACCATTCGAGGAACCACAAAAGCATTGTAGATTAGTTTTTTGTCTTTGTATCAAACATGTCAGATCTCCTCATTATACCTATTATTGGAGCAAGTTTTTTTAAAAGAGTTCTTACATGATCCAACCATGATAGCTTTTCATCAATTTCAAGTCCCAAGTATTTAACACAAGTGCTCTGTTTTATTTCAATTCGATTTATTACCAGTTAAAGACTAATAGGAGGTTTATTCTTTTGTTTTAATATCATGAAATTTGTCTTTTCAGCATTAATTGTCAGTAAGTTTCTATTCAACCACGAAAGATATATATTTAAATCAAAATTAATCAGGTTTTCTAAACTTTTTGCTTCTCTACCACTATAAATCAAAAGTGTATCATTGGCATAAATAAAATATTTCCCCTGCAGGTTAGCAAATCGAAGATCATCAATGTATAATAAATACAACAATGGACCAAGTATTGATCCCTGTGGCACCCCGACCCCGACAGGCAACCGTTCACTGGAGTTTTCAAGATTCTTTGTTATAATATATCTTTCCTTTAAATAACTTTCGATCAGTTTTAATGCGTTGCCCCTCAAACCCATTTTATTCAGTGAGCACAAGAGGGTAACATGGTTCACCGTATCAAATGCCTCAGACAAGTCGACAAATATAGGCACCACATAATTTCCCCTGTCAAGTTATTTATTCATGTAGTTCATAGCATCTATCAGTGCAGTGGAAGTATTGCTCCCCTTCTGGAAACCATACTGACAAGGATCAAACCCACAATTTTTATTGATGAAAGCAACAAATCGTGTGTGTAAGATTTTTTCAAAAATCTTACTGAGTGTACTTAACAAACTAATTGGACGATAGTTACCTGCCTCTTTTTTGCTTCCCGATTTATGAATAGGTATTATATTTGCCGTCTTTAAGCAATTAGGAAATTCATACATAGAAATGGATTCATTAATCAATCCTGCCAAAGGTTCAGCTATAACTTCCTGCAGTATTTTTACATCCATTGCCGTAACGTTGCGTTTCCGTTACATTGGGTCAGATTAACTTGGGACGATCTCGTGCGTCTGCCATTGACTTGGTCAGGCACGTTTCAGTCAGTTCTCTTCCGATTGTTTTCGTACAAGAGCATCTGTTTAGTAGAGTGATCCTCGATGGTGCTGAATTGCCCCTTGCCGTAGTTGACAAGGGTTGCAAGCCCATGGCGGGTTTCCTTATTGATACCAGCAAGGTACAGCCGTTGCTTTTGGGCGGACTATCTGATGAGTTTCGTTGCTGTGTGTGTGTCCGGATTGGAGGACGTGAAATATTCCTTATATCTGTTTACTTCAAATTCTCGGATAATGTAGGGCGCCACCTTCAGGGTCTGAGACGAGCGCTGGAAGCCCTGAGAGGTAGGCCGGTCATTGTGGCCGGTGACTTTAATGCACGCTCTCCCTTATGGTACGACAGACCTGGCACCGACCGCTCTGGGAGTAGTGGCCCCGTCGCGGATTTTATATCTTCGATGGGACTATGCATTCTCAATGTTGCGGGACAACCTGCCACGTTTGCCGGGCCTATGGGTGAGAGCTGGATTGATCTTACGCTCTGCACCAATGATCTGTATACGGAGCTCTCTAATTGGAGGGTTCACGTTGGTGACGTTTCGAGCGACCATCGACTTATCATTTGGTCGGTCGGTGACACGCTCGAGATTGATCCATACGGTCTTTGGAGCTTTCGTTGCTCGAATGCTGATTGGGAACACTTTGGTTTTGCTTTGAAAGTTGAAGTGAGAGATTTTGCTTTGTGGAAGTGTGAAGGTGCCGAATCACTTGGGGAAAAGTTTAACTCAGCGGTTGTTCAAGTTGCAACCGAAGTGCTGGGTAGATGTAGGCCTGGGGGAAAGAAGTCTACCAATTGGTGGACACCAGAACTCACGGTTCTGCGACGTCAATTTAAGTCAGCCGAAAAGGCCTATGGTCCTGTGAGAAAGGGTAGCGTCTTGCGTGACTCTCCCGCTGGCAAGCGTCTCCTCGAGTCGCTTCAGCGTGCGAGGGGCTCCTACCATCTGGCCATAAGGCATGCAAAGACCTCGGCCTGGAAGGAGTGGATCACAGAAACTGGAAACGCCGACCCTTGGTCCGTGACGCGCACTGCTGTTAAGACCAAAAGGTCCGCCGATCATTATCTTACTAGCATTGTTGCTGGCGGTAGTGAAACTGTGTGCATTGATGACACACTACGGGCCCTCTTGGATGGGTTAGTGCCGCTGGACTCGACGTCCACGGACAGCTCGTTCCATGCAGGGTTGCGTATTCTAGTGCGCTGCCCTGGTGCTCGTGAGAATATAGATGCTGCAAGCGTCGTGACTCACAGCGAACTGAATGAGATCATCAAAACATTAGGTCCAAAAAAGGCCCCAGGGATTGACAGACTGAATGGTATAATTGTCAAAAACGTCTGGAAGAGTTGTCCAGCGGAGATGTTGCAACTTTTCCAGCGTTGTATGAAAGAGGGTGTGTTTCCAAAAGTATGGAAGAAAGGTTTGCTCAGAGTGATACCCAAAGGCAATGACAAGCCGCTGTCGGACCTCAAGGCGTACAGACCGATTACCCTGCTGCCTTCCTTCGGCAAGATTCTCGAGATCTTGGTGAGGAACCGGCTTGGGTCGACTCTGGCGCAGGGTAGTCCTAAACAGTTTGGCTTCAGCCGGGGTCTCTCTACTGAGCATGCCATTGATGCATGTCTGAAATGGAAGGATGAACGGAGAGAAAAGAATGTGCTGGGTGTCTTCTTGGACATAGCTGGGGCATTTGACAATGCGTGGTGGCCGCTTGTTCTGGCCAAGCTTAAGATACGGGGTTGTCCTCGCTGGCTTATGACATTGTCTGCAGTTACTTTAGCCAAAGGTCAGTGGTAATCCATCACGCTGGGCATTTAGTTGAGAGGGAAGCCAGCATGGGCTGCCCGCAGGGATCGGTCCTTGGACCATTCCTTTGGAATGTCCTGTTTGATGACCTCTTGAGAATGGAGTTGCCGCCTGGTTGCACCATATTTGCGTACGCCGACGATGCACTTCTCTTACTCTCTGGAGATACGAGGAGTGCAATCGAAAGCAAGTTTAGCATCGCGATAGATCGCATCTTGACGTGGGGCAGGGTGAACAGGCTTGTTTTCTCACCGAGCAAGACCTCCGCGCTGTGGTTGAAGGGTGTGCTGGGAAGGGGCAGGAACCCGGTGCTTCGGATGGATGGGCATCCCGTGAGGGTTGTTGATGAAGTCCGATACCTGGGGGTTGTCCTTGACAGGGGCTTCACCTTTCTTCCACACGTGAGAGCGACTGACGAAAAAGCGGGAGTGTTATTTCACACTCTACGCAGACTCAGTCGTGGTACGTGGGGCCTCAGGGCGCGGACTGTGCGTACCATTTATCGGGCGACGTATGTGGCCCAGGTCACCTATGGCGCCCGTGTTTGGTCACACCGTCTTGCGGTTGGTTCTGTGTCCGCGGCGGTTTTGAGGGGACAGAGACTACCCCTGCTCGCCGTCACTGGTGCGTATCGAACGGCCGCTAGCGATGGTCTTCCTGTCATCGCTGGTGTGTTGCCCGCTGATTTAGAAATCTTAGATGGTGTAGCCAGGCGTAAGCTCAAGGCTGACGGCAATGTTGAGCATCTTGGAATATCCGTTCATGCGGAGCCTGGGACTAGAGGACTCAGTAGGGCAATCGGCTTGATCCGAAAGAGAACTTTGGAGGTCTGGCAAGATAGGTGGGATCGGGGGAGAACTGCTAGATTGGTTTACAGTTTTCTTCCTGACGTATGTGAGAGAATAAAGAGGCGTTTCCTTTCCCTAAATCACTACGCCGTCCAGCTTGTGACGGGCCACGGTGATCTAAAGGGCAAGTTGTATGACCTTGGCCTAGCGGAGAATCCGTGGTGTGTTTGTGGGTTGGGGGCGCAGTATGCCGAGCATATCCTATGGGAGTGCTCTGTGATGAATGATGCTAGAGATGCAATGCTAGATGATATGAGTGAGAACACTCCCAGACCTATATGGTTTGGGGAGGTTTTGCAATGCCCAAGGAACCTAAAGGCATTTTTGGGGTTTGTGGATGTTTGGGTATCTCGTTGGGAGCTTCTGCGTCAGCCGGGTTTACCCCCGTCTGACGTGGGAGCGTCGTAGGGTTGGTTTTGCCCATTGTGGCGGTGGTGCGTGTGGCGAACTCGTCTTTTTGTTGTGTCGTCCTGTCTCCCTTGGTGGAGAGTAGGTTTGGTAGGGATGTCCCTTTTGGGAGGGTTTAATGTTTCCACACCATGCTGGCGCTGGCGACTCTCGGGCTCGCGCCCTTTAAACGCCTAACAGCACGTCTCTGGACACCTCACCTCGGCCTTCTGTACTTACCAATTTGTGTATATATTTTATTACCATGTTTTATTTGTTTTTCTTCACGTTTTGTATCATTTTGTTTATTTTTCTTTCTTTTTTTACTTGTATATATTGTATGATAACTCAATAAACAGTATTACCGCCCAGAAGGGACATTGAAGAGAGAAGTAATATAAAAGATTCCCACGACGGCGGTTTTGGCCGGCCGGCCCTTCAGGCTTCCCTAATGGCCCGCCCGTGAGGACAATTTTGGTTTGAATGTGCGGATAAGTTAGTTAAAGACTCCTGAGGTATCCGGGTGTGTGGTGGATCTTTCTTCAATGGTCGCATTGGCATGATTCAGATTATTTATTATTTTATAATTATTAGACTCTATCACAGACCTGTATGCAAAAGTCGTTAATGAATCATTATCCAATAAATCAATATTAATATCTCCTATAATAATCATCTTATCATAGGTCTGTAACATTCCATCAAGCTCTTCAATAAACTCGTTAACTCTATTATTCGTAGGCGATCTGTATAAAGTACATACATTCTGATGTTGCTCATCAATAATAATTTCAATAATCAACATATTATATTTCTCAGATTCATATACCAAATTAAAGTTTAGGTTATCCTTTATGTATATCGCAGTGCCGCCGCCTCTTGTTGCAGAATCCCTACAGTTGAAAACAGCGTTGAACCCCCTTATAATGTAGTAACCACACTCATTTGAGAAGAGCCACGTCTTGCTGAATACAAGTACATCCACATCAGGGTATTTGTCAATCATGATTTCAATCTCATGTTGCTTATTTCTAATGCTGCGTAAGTTTGCATATAATATGTTTAACTTATTGCAGTTCATCTGTGTTTCAAATAAATCAAGATTAGCAATAGTTACCATAGTCCGTGAAACTTCTGGCTCGTCTATCCATCACTTGCCAAATCGGGCACTCTCTACTTGTTGCTGGGTGATCCACAACGTCTCTTTTGCAAGAACAGTTTGCACATGTTGGGGTTTCTCTAGATTTACACTTAACACAATCCGTTAGGGCATGATCCTCAGCACAAAATAAACACCTCTGTGTCCTGTCGCAGAACTTTTGAGTGTGTCCAAAATTCAAGGCATTTATAGCACTGGATCAGCGGGCTGTAGTCTTCTACCACGACCCGCTGATATCCTAAATTAATTTTTCCCACTTCAATCAATTTAATCCAGGTGTCGGGACTAGGGAATCCAATCCCGCAAAAGCGGGATCCCGTAAATGCGGGATCCCGCACCTTTTTTGCGGGATCAGAAATGCGGGATTACTGATGCGGGATCCCGCACGCTTGCGGGACTGAAGAAAATATTTAAGAATGGGCTCAGACGACGTTCTGATTATTTATTAAACCCAGCACAGCCTCAATGGTAAGTTAATTAACTACTTTGCCTTGGATCTCGTGACTTTTCTATATAATTTGTATGGAAAATAATTAGAGTTTCCTAAATCTAGATGTGATCGCAGCAATAACCGATGGTGCAGCAGTCATGAAGAAAGTTGGGAGATTATTATCAGCGCACCACCAGTTATGCTTTGCACATGGGTTGCAACTCGCTGTTCTTGAAGTAATAGAAATGCAATCAGAGACAAGAAGAAGAAATAAAGTCAAGTTGAAATACTCGAAAATAGACCGGATGGTGGGAGTGATAATGAAAATGAAGATGATGATGACGAGAAAGGTGACTTTTCGGTAGAGGAAGACATTCAAGAAGGAGATTTGCTACCACAACGCAGGTAGATAAGTATTGTCAGACCAATAGATTTTCCAATGAAAATCATTATAACTTACCTATACCATTTTTTGTTTTTACTGATTCAAAAAGTCAGGAAAATTGTCAAGTTTTTAGTTCGAAATCTCCAGTAACAAATTATCTTCTGCAAAGCAGAATTCTGCAAAGAATTACAGCTGATCCTAGATTGCCGAACGCGCTGGAACAGTCTCGCACCAATGTGATCGAGGTTCATCCAAGTCAAACAGTAGGTACATACTTAAAGCACTTATTGATCTTAAACTGACATATTCTTCATTTTCATTCACTGATGAAGAATTTATAGCATTTAGTTAAATTTAACGAGCTTTAGAGCCAGTGAAGCTTGCTGTAAATGTCTTATGCCGCGAGGACGCAACATTAGTTTCTGCAGGAACCACATTGCGTTTCATGATAAGAAAACTGGATCGACAAAATACCAGGTTAAGCCAGGAACTTCAAGTGTCCGATAAAATAACGCAGCACATCAATGACTGTCGTGTTGCTGTGCTTAGAAAATCCTAACAAATATCAAGAAAAAGATTCAGGATCTACAAATGTGGTGGACGGTCCATTCTTTCATCCAAGCAAAGTTACACTTCGAACTGAAATGAAGTGTTTGATTGAGAGACTGTTGTCAGACACGCAGGTACAACCTGAAACTCAAAACCAACAAGTTGATGACCATGGCGATGAATAAGTCACGCCTTTATGGAATCTATTAAATGATGAGCCTTCGCCTATACGAGAAGATGAATTAGAGCACAGTCTCCATACAGAATGGATAGCCAAGTAACATGAAGTCAACTCTACCTAATAGCGTGGAAGCTGAACGTGCTTTTTTCGCCGCTAGTTATTTATGCAACAAGATTAGATCAAATCTAAAAGATGAAACGTTAGGTACTTATCATTTCTTCGATAGTGTTATCAGAAAAAAGGTATTTTTTATGCCTCTTAAAGTCGAAACTAATAAATATGTTCAATTGCTCATACATATTACAAATCTATAAGGTGAAATGTTGACTTATATTGTTCCTTATAAGAAGCTGATTATTTATACCCCTAAAACATCATTATTTTCACTTGTTAATTAGTAATATGTGTAAAAAAAGCTGCATAATAATAATAAAAAAAAACTAAAATTTACTCGTCTTTATTTGATTTATATTTTTAAATAACTGAGTATCTACTAGAAACAGTTTTTTTATTAAAAAATCTCAATCCCGCAAATCCCGCGGGATCCGCGGGACTGATGATCTCAATCCCGCAGTCTTGCGGGATCGCGATTTTGATGCGGGATTGGATTCCGTAGTCGGGACACACCTGACATTAGTTAATAAGCTATTCCTGTTTCGCTTTTTAAATTTTATTTTTAATTCTTCCTGAATCCTTAGACCTCTGTTCTGATTCCTGAGTGATTCATTTAGATCCTCATCAGTGACTCCTTTTATAACTCCTTTCAAGACTACAAGTGGATTTCTCCTCTTCGGTTCTTCCATAGTGAAGTCTGGTTCCTTGTCAATTTCTTTCTTCATTGCAATCTTATCCTCAGTTGAGGCACAATTAATCAATATTTTTTTTTTCCTTCCCCAACTTTTGAACATTCGTTACACCTATTCCTCTGTTCCTAACATTCACTTTCCTTCTGAGTAATCCCTCCACGCGAACGCGTTCCTTTTCAAATAATACCTAAATATTATTTTCCATACTAAAATGTATCGCCACGTGATTTGTAACGTCATCGGGAATACCTAAATGATCGTTCATAGTAAAATGTATGGCGGCGTGATAAGTAACACTATTATTAATACCTAAATGATCGTCCATAGTAAAATGTATGGCGGCGTGATAAGTAACACTATTATTAATACCTAAATGATTTTCCATAGAAAATTTGATATCTGTGATAATTCACGTCGTTCGGAACGAAGTAGCGGGTCGTCGTCAGAAATCACTCGATAATAGTGTGATATGATATATCGATATTCTGCTACCAAGCTCCGTAAAAATAATTAAATATCACGCGTTCCTCGTTATAACGACCAACTCTAGTCCATTGATTTACAGTTCAGTAGTGGTTGAAAGACCTATGTAGATCCACTGGCAAGTTGAGACTTCCAAAATAATGTTGTTCTTCTGTATGTTTGTATTTACTGTTTTGGAATAAATAAATATAATATTTTATTACTCTATACTCTTTGTCATCTTCAATTCATCCATACGTTAATATTATGTTCAAACCATCGTAACATATTTACACTAGCATGGGTGGCCAACCTTTTGGCCAAATTTCAGAATGAGATTTCCTACTGGGCCGCACATCAATATACTCCATATATCTATGGAACATTTGATAATTTTACTTCACCTTAAAATTTCTATCCCCCGTCGCTAAATTTTCAAAATGGTATAGGAATTTGAAATATTTCAAAACTCCTCGGTTTTCTTTAAGAATATTTTCTCAAAATACCTCTTTCAAAAAATGTAACGGGTAGGTACTTGTATCAACTATTATAAAAAAGTGTGTAAATCCTTCGCGGGCCGCACATAGACATCCAACGGGCCGCATGCGGCCACCCTTGCAGTTTACACGCATTCTATCCACAACACTGAACCAAAAGGTTGCATTCACTCATTCTTCTAATATCCTCATTCGTCGCTCTATCACGCAACGTTTTACCAACCATTCTTCTCAGCGATAGCATCTCCACTGCATTTGATATGAAATCATTTAGCCACCACAATTTGATTGGTCTAGTAAGAATTTATCCGTCAAATTTCTAGTTTACACATATAGATTAATGGTACAAAGACAGGAATAAATGGCGCTTGATCAGTTCTGTCTACCCGGCAAGGGAAGC
Organism: Athripsodes cinereus; assembly: GCA_947579605.1. Lineage (NCBI taxonomy): Eukaryota > Metazoa > Arthropoda > Insecta > Trichoptera > Leptoceridae > Athripsodes > Athripsodes cinereus. The sequence continues at coordinate 19,781,828 of OX388329.1, forward strand.
GGTGTGATGGGATGTTGATGATTCAAATTAACTTTTTAAGTTATAAATCAAACTATTTTATATTGTTCTTGATCAATATGGTAATACAAAAAATGCGGTGTTTTATTTATTTATTTATTTATTTATTCATTCTACGGCAAAAGCCCTTATTACATGAAACATATATATAAACAATTTCCACAACAATAAATTTGAAAACACAACACAAACACATTCAAATCTCAATGATATAAAAACATATAAAAGACAATTTAATGGAAATTATATAAAAGATATTAAAATTTAAAAAAATAAAATTACAGAATATATCTTTTTCAAATTTAAAACCACAACACAAACAAATCCAATGTCAGACATGAAATTTAAAATTTAAAATACTTGTAAACTATCATCAATTATAGTTACCAATAAAAATAACAAGACAGACTGGATACAAGAAGATGGATTAATCATAGCTAACAACAAAAACGACATCACAGAACAATCCATATCACCGAACATTACAGCAATTCACACTTGCAAATTCACATCCTCTGGATTCTCAACATGGCTTCTGTCACATGTGACTTATATTGGACTAATGATGAGTGAAATATGTCAACCCCTTCAGCAAATTCATTTCCCAAACGCTGAATTCTTTTTAGAGATGAATTCTGACCATACGTAGTGGTCGAGTCATCAACATAAAATGGTAAGGATTGTCGAGTAACTCTCAATGGTGCATGAAAATTTATCTTATGCAATAGATCTGGGCAGTAAATAAAACCATGTATTAACTTGAACAGAGTCATTAAATCAATTAATTTTCTTCTCTCTGATATCTGCAATAAATTCAAAGAATTTAAAAGAAAATTGTAGTTCATATATAATAATATATGAAATTTATTTATTTGTTCAACACATCTTTCCACAAATTAATGTTTACTTTACTTACAAGCTAAAGAAACATCCAAAAATATTAGGTCGGTTCATATGAAATTGCCGATTTTTGTTTAGTCGTCAATGAACCGCACTTGAGCACGGACGTGCGTTACGTTAAGCGATATTTTTTATTATTTTGATTCTTTGGTGTGTTGGGTTAGTATTGTTACATTTTTCGGTGATATATTTTCACAAATTTTATATTTTTAGTCCTTCATACATAGGGTCTCAAAAAAAAAATTACGTATAGTTTTTTTGTATGATTATAAACTTCAACACAGCGCGGCAACGGCTACAAAAAACATCAATTCAGCCTTTGGGACAGACACCACTAATGAAAGAACCGTTCGGTTTTGGTTTTCCGAATTTCGTTCTGGTGATACCAGCCTTGAAAATAACCCTCGTGGAAGACCACCATTTGCTATTGAAAATGTGGAATCAAAAAATATTATCGAATTTAATCCTCAAACAACCGTTCGTAAATACGCAGCAGAACTTGGGGTTTCTCATTCAACGATTGTTCGACATCTGGGTGCTATTGGAAAGGTGAAAAAATTGGACCCTATGATTTGACAGATATGCAAAAGAGACCGCATTCTTCACAACTGACCATTTCAAAATTAAACGAATTAAACATTGAAGTTCTTCCTCATCCTCCGTATTCACCAGACCTTTCTCCTACAGACTATCATTTTTTCAAACATCTGAACTTATTTTTGAAAAATAAAACGTTCACCAAACGAAATCGATATTATTAGGACCTTTGATGACTTTGCGGCTTCCAAAAATCAAGAGTTCTACAAAAGTGGAATTTATTCTCTGCTAACTCGTTGGCAAAAGACTGTTGATGTAAATGGCAATTACTGTGATTAATAAATATTTTTATATTGTTACAAAAAATGCATTTTTATTTTTTTGTTAGAAATCGGCAATTTCATATGAACCGACCTAATAATTACACATAATATTTAACTGATATATTTCTAAGAGCATCGACATTAAGGCGAAGCTGATAAGATATTTTAAAAATAAACAGTATATATGGCAATAATTATCAATAATAACTCTATGCAATGCTTACAATGTTTGTATTATTTTTAATTTTGTTTATAAGTAAAGCAAATAATAAATTTAAACCTATAAAATATAGAAGATTGTGTTCGTTATTTTTAAAATTGGCATTTTAGTACTTTATTAAATAATTTGAATACTTGTACAAACATTGCAGCAATCTTAATAATATCCCAATCTCTTGTGAAGTCATTTCCTCTTGTGAATTATTGTATGCCACAACGGGATGATTTGGACTGCTGAGCTCTCAATTGTTCTATCATTTCAATTTGTCTTTGCTGCATTTCATTAATCGTTTTTAGATATTCAATTTGATCTCTCATCTGATTTTCTTTTACCTCATTTAATAGTTTATTGGCCTCAATGGAAGTTATTTCAGACATTCTTTCTTGCAGATTTATCCTTGAGGCTATGACCTGATCTTTCATTTTGGATATGAGTGAAGTTACCTTAACGAGTAATATATTGCTTTCTTCTATATTAAGAATTTCATCAACAAACTTTATGAAATCTAATTTCATGTATATGCTTCCGCCTTCTTGTAGTTTAGCAATGCTTACGGAATTTTCTCCGATAGCAGAAAGTAGCTCTTTGACTGTCGTTTGGGAGTTCAAAAGTGATTTCAATTTTTCTTCCTCCTTTATTAGTTTTTTCTTGATTCTTTTCAATTCATCTGTTTCTGTTTCATTATAGATGTTAGAAGGAATCAAACTTTTGATAGATTCAATTTCAATACGCTCCAAAACATCATCTAACTCTTTGAACTCTGTGAAGTAAGCATGCGCTTCTAAAAGAAAGCATTTAGATTTGTCCGAAATTCCAGGAGTTACGGCAGATAGCTGCTCCTTTTGTATCGCTCGTGCAACGTTCTCAATAGTATCGTCAACATTTTGAAATAATTTGGAACAATCTTCAGCTTCTGAAAAAGGCGACTCGCATAGAACAAAATAATTTGGATTCTGAATCAGATGATGAACGAGACTTCGATTTTTTATTTGTAATTTTTCCTGTTTCATTATTCTTTTGGACAAAAGTTCAATCATCATATTTTTACAAATTTTCTGTCTGTCCTTATTGAACACAACTATGATACCATTCATCATGGATGTGGCATATCCAGGAAGGATCGAGTGAATTTTATCAAGAAATGCAATGAACTGTGCAGGGTTGTCATGGATAATGTCGTTGATATCAGAAATGAGAACGAATTTGACAGAATTGGCGTTTTTT
>OX388329.1:19785249-19820500 GCA_947579605.1 Athripsodes cinereus
GAATGAAATTTACTACAAAATGTATAAAAAAAAGAAAAAAATCATACTATCAGAAGAATATAGTAAAGCACTTATAAAAGATGTCCATGATACCTACTGCCACATTGGAAGAACACAAATGGTAAATAAAATAACACCATTCTATACTGCAAAGAATATCATCACAAACATTAAACAAATTTGCGATGAGTGTGAAATTTGTATAAAAAACAAATCAAGGAGGAAATCAAAATATGGTTTAATGTCACATTTAGGACCAGCAACACGCCCATTTGAAATTATATCTATTGATACCATAGGAGGCTTTGGAGGATCACGATCAACAAAAAAATATTTACATCTGCTGGTAGATCATTTCACGAGATACGCTTACATTCTCACATCAAAAAATCAAACCGCTAGTGATTTTATAAAACTAATAAAAAATGTGACACAAAACTACAATATTGATATGGTACTAACAGACCAATATCCTGGCATAAATTCAAAAGAATTTAAAGAATTTCTAAAAATGGAAAACATAAGAATAGTTTTCACTGCTGTGGATTCACCTTTTTCAAATGGGATCAATGAAAGGTTAAATCAAACCTTAGTAAATAAAATAAGATGTAAAATAAATGAAAGTGATAGGAAAACAGCATGGACTACTGTTGCACAAAAATGTGTAGAAAAATATAATGAAACAGAACACACAGTTACCAAGTTTGCTCCAAAATACCTTTTGGAAGGCGAAAATGTTAATATTTTACCACTAGAATTAAAATCAAAATTTACAAAAGAAGATTTGAATAGAGACAGGAAACTAGCCCTTGAAAATACAATAAAATCTCACAATTATAATAAGAATATATTCGACTTGCATAGGGAAGAATACAAATTGGAAGTGGGAGACAGAGTTTACGTAGAAAATGGAAATCGACTAAATAGGAAGAAAATGGATGAATTAAAGATTGGACCATACAAAATTTTAAAGAAAATTTCAAACTCAATCTATGAAGTTGATACCGGACACAAGAAAACAGAGTCAAATTTCTACCACATTACGAAACTTTTTCCAGTATTTGTTATTAAGTGAACAATTACGTACGTTGTCACTTGTAATTGTTTTTTTTCTTGGAGGGGAGGTGTAAAGAAAACCACCTACCTACTCATAGGAGTGATTTTCTTTAGTTTATTTATTTGAATTTAGAATTTTTGTTTTGACAGTTGGTAAAGTAATTTTGTTTGTAATTTTGTGTTAGTTCTAAAAGACCTGAAATAAAGACTCTAAATGTTGTTTTTTTGATATTATTTCAGGTAATTGTTTTATTATTGTTTATTTTATGTTTATTATTATTTAGTTTCTTTAGTTTAAATGTTTTTAATAAATTTTTGATATTATTTCAGAAAAACACAGATTGCTTTATTTCAAGTATAAACTCTATTATATATATATATATATATATATATATATATCAGTGGCGGGACTAGGCTTTTCACATCGGGCATGCTTTGTATAAAATATACTATTTCACTCGCAAACGAGTGGATGTCCTTGAGAAAATTATAATACCTATATAAATCGGAAACGGGACTAGGCTGTTCATGTTAGTCTTGCATTCGTTATAATAAATAAATGAAATATATTTATTTATTTATTTATTTCATTTACGGCGTAAGCCCTTACACTTTCAGAATATTATGAACAAAGATACAAATTTCCAAACAAATACAATTCAGTACTAAAACGTTACTCAAATCATTAATCATAAAAGTGATAAAACTATAAACATATCAGGAATGAAACATTAATCAAATCAGTAATAAAACTTTAAACAAATCAGTAATAAGATATTCAGAATGGTTGACATACCCCTTTGATGAATTTAATATATTCAATGGTGTAGGTATATGCGATGACTCTTAAAGAACTTTTGAAAACCTAAGTGGGAGATCTATTGTTTGCCTAAGACTTAATGGAGGAGTCCTTATTTAGGTCCTTAGTCCTTAAATAAATAAAATACAAGAAGTCTCTGATACAAATAAATACAATTTTAAAATATGTAACTTTAAAATTAAATGTCGCAATTATAACACAATTTATTTTATCTCGCGCATCCATCATAATATTAATCCTTTATGAAGAACGTTTCGAGTCTAAAAACTACATATACCAGCGGTTGCACGTAGTACTACCTTCAAATTATTTTTAACTGCCTAATACCAGTAGGAAGTAGGTACGTTGCTACACGACTCACACAATCATCACACAATACAAATAAAAACATAGGTACTCATAATAGGTAGGTACACTTTGCAGTATGCATCCAACCGTTCTTCTTGGATGCTTGCTTTTTTTGTCCTTTGAAATCGCACAAATCCAACCAACATACACAATAACACACTTGTATGGCGCGTCATTGTATAGTACGTATTCACACTAAAATTTAAGTTTGGGTCGGTGAGAAAAAAGCAACGTATAAAGCAAACTAACAGACTATTCCATTAATTTAGCTATTACGGTAAATTATTGGATTTTATTAAAAAAAGTCAAAATGACGTATCAATTGTATGCGTACTTTCATACATTTAATACGCGCTTTTGATAAAAACTTACAAAAATTGTATATTTGGTGCGTATATTTCTGTGCATGGACGAATCGTTTCCTTTCCGACGAAATATTACGCGGCAAATTCAAATTAGTTTTTGATGATTTCAATATTTTCTTCATAGATTCTCTGGGCATGCTGTGCTTTTTTGCATGTATGGCAGGCACGCGACTGATATATATATATATGCGAAGTTATTTTTTTCGTATAAACTGGAATTTTTCACCTACGAAAGTGTTAATATGATGTATTATATACGATAGGTATGATTTAATCGCAATATATGCATCACTTGCAGGGTAGATAAGAGAGTATTAGGTGTTCCGACGCTTACGAATCGGCTTTACCGCACCTACTGGGATTTGAGCCCACCACCTCCGTGTTACGAGTCAAATACTCTAACCATTAGGCCACGGAGGTATGTGGGTAGCCGGAGAGTATTGTTATTATAAGCTCTTAAACGTTGTGTCGGCCATTCTGCGAGATGATCCTGATGATACACATGATCACAATGTTGAAACACAACAACTTTTCGACGAATCCAATCTGCATTTCCTGGTGACGAGCCGTGTCTCGTCCCGTATGCAAAGGCAAGAGCCGGGTCTCTGCCCGACTGTACGCAGTGAAATGGAGTAAAACCTTCACCTCATATATGTATATATATATAGAAAAATATAAATTTTCTTTGGTAGGTACTTACTCTATGACTCGAGTGGATACTTAGTTTTTGGATACTTAATCTATGGTGTATTTTTTATAATCTCAGCTGTCATGAAAAAGCAATTTAGAAAAACTAATTTTGTTAATAGAAAGAATAATAATATAACTGTGATTTAGGAATCGACATTGTGATTAATAACATTAAATGTCGTTTCTTTACTTACAGGTAAATTTGGTTTTTGTTACTGTACTAGTTTTTAATTATAAATCAATGAATCCAACATGTAAATTAATACAATAAATTCTTTACTTACAGACAAACTCAGTTGTGTTTTAATTTACTGTGTTGTCCTATTCACTATAACAAAATATATCTTATAAAACGACATTTATTGTCAGAAAATGGAAAAGTTAAAATTTACGTTTCAAGTAAAATCAACAATAGACCGAAAGTCTAACTATATTGCCATAACCTCAATTGCCACACAAGATGACAGAGTTTTCCTGATTCCGGAGGAATACCAAGCAGTATCACAGTCGAAATAATAAAACAAATGTTTTATTCTACTAATGGTTTATTACGTGAGAGAGACGTCTTTCGTCTTGTGAGGACATTGTCAATCTCCTCATTGGACATTGTCAATCAGAGATTGACAATGTCCTCACAAGACGAAAGACGTCTCTCTCACGTAATAAACCATTAGTAGAATAAAACATTTGTTTTATTATTTCGATATGGAATTCTACTACCTAAACACCGACACAGTGAACAGTATCACAGTATCTCAAAGATATCCAAACCTCTAAAGTTTTCAATACAGTGAGAAATACATTGAAGAGAAGACATCAAAGCAGAAGTGTATGGATAAAAATGACTGAAGCTCTACTACAAATGTACTGTGATGAGGATGAAAATATGATTTTCCAGGAACAATTACTTGAGGAGATTACTCAAGAACAGTCGACAATTGGCAGTAAAACAAGTTTGGAAGACTCTCTGGTGAAAATTTTGGAAAAATTAAGTGATAGTCAAAAGATAAAAGAAAAACAAAGTGTTAGGAAGTTAGCAGAGAGATTTGTGATAGAAAAATTTGATGGGAAAAGTGTAAGTGCTTATAACTGGATGGAAACATTTGAAAAAGAGTGTGCAAGGTTTGACATAGTAAAAGAAGAAGAAAAAATAGAAATTTTCCGATTATTTCTTGAAAAATCGTATGATTGGTACTCTTCAATGATGATCAAGCATGGTTTACAATCCGAATGGTCCAAAAGGAAATCAAACTTTTTGCAGACCTATGCTAATAAAGGTTGGACTACAAGCAAATATGCTTTGTTTTTTAAGTATCAATCAGGATCTTTATTAGAATATGCTATTAAGAAAGAAAAACTTCTATTGGAAATAAGAAAAACAATAGATCAAGGGACTTTAATTGATATAATTGCTGCCGGCTTACCAGATTTCATAACGGATAGAATCAACAAAGAGGAAATTGTACAAACAAAAGACTTATTTAATGAACTTGGCAAGTTAGAACATTTAGTGGTAAAGAAAGAAATTATTAAAAAAAGAGCTGATTCTAAGCAATTGAAAGAGAAGTGTAGTATTTGTGAAAGTCTACAAAAAGGTGTGCGCTATCACTCGGAAGATTCCTGTTGGTTTAAAACAAAAATAAACAGTGGAAAAGAAAGAAATAATAAAATAATAAAGCACATTAACAATTCTGAATTGGAATGTAAACTGCAGTGTGAAGACCAAAAAAACTATTAGTGCAGCCATTGATTAAATTAAAATTAGTATTGAATAAAAATGTTGTATTAGGAACCTATGACTCGGACTCGAATGTGCCATTGATAAATTCAAGTTTATTGAAGATAGACAATAAAGAATCAAGTTACTCTACCAATACTAATTTGAAAACAATTAATGGCGTTAAAAAGGCAACTGGCATTATAACACTTGATGTAACTATTTTTGATGTGGAGAAAAAATGAATGTTTTTGTAATAGACAAAGAAAATTTCAATTACGATTTTTTGATCGGATTAGATTGTATATAAGAGTTTTTCTTAGTTCAAAATGAAAACTTAGAAATCTTTCAGAAAGTTCCTATACAAACAAGTGAGATAGTTTCTAAGGAAACAAATAAGTCAGATACTGAAATTTCTAAGGAAATAAAATCTGATAATTTCATAAACTTTAATGAGAACTTCAGTGATGAAAACTTCAAAATTTGGATAAATCATCAGGATCGTCAACAAAAGACAGTGATTGATGATTTAATATTGAACAATAAATCTGACATCGGAATGGTAACTGATTATGAAGCACACATTGATCTGTCAATGGAGAAATATTGCAGTAAAAGGCCGTATCGCTGCACAATTGAAGACAAAAAGGAAATTAAACTTCAGATTGGAAAATTATTAGAGAAAAAAGTTATAGAAGAATCATATAGTCCGATTGCAGCTCCAGTTACTTTAGCTTATAAAAGAGATGAAAATAAAAAGTCAAGACTGTGCATAGATTTTCGAGACCTAAATAAAATCGTTGTGCCTCAGTCACAACCATTCCCACTTATTGAAGACCTGATAGTGAAAACTAGAGATTGCAAGTTTTTCTCGACACTGGACCTGAATTCAGCATTTTGGTCAATACCTCTGCGTGTCACAGACAGACACAAAACTGCATTCGTCACCCAAGAAGGCCATTTTCAATGGACTTGCTTGCCATTCGGCTTAAAGACCTCACCGGCCATATTTCAGAGAATAATGTGTAATATAATACGGAAACACAAGCTTGGAGATTTCACAGTATGTTACATCGATGAGATCTTATTATTCTCAAAATCATTCCCAGATCATGTCACACATCTGGAACAACTGTTTCAAGCAATTAAAAATGAAGGTTTAAGACTCAAATTTTCTAAATGTATGTTTGCAGCCGACTCAGTTAAGTACCTGGGTCACATAATACAAAATAATTCGGTAAGACCTCTGAAAGACAACTTGATATCAATAAAAAACTTCCCCACTCCAAAAATGTGAGACAATTTTTAGGAAAAATTAATTTTTATCATAAGTATGTGCCAAAAATAGCAATAAAATTGGAACCATTACATAACCTTAAGAAAAGGACAAATCTTTAACTGGACTGAGGCATGTCAAGAGTCATTTATCGAAATGAAACAGATATTATGTTATCATCCAATATTGACCATTTTTGATCCGAACTTGCCTATCCACTATACACTGATGCCAGTATTCTGGGAGTAGGAGCAGTCCTAAAACAGCCACAAGAAAACAATGAAGAAAAACCAGTAGCATACTTCTCAAAAAAATTCAATGAAGTTCAAAAAAGGAAGAAAGCTGTACATATATCTAGAATGCCTGGCAATTAAAGAATGTGTGAAGTATTGGCAGCAAATGTTGATAGGTAGGAAATTTATTGTCTTTTCAGATCACAAGCCCTTGGAGAATATGAATATAAAGTCAAGAACGGATGAAGAACTGGGAGATCTAACATACTACTTATCACTGTACGATTCCCAAATTAAATATTCTCCAGGAAGATACAACATCGAAGCGGATTGCCTAAGTAGGAACCCAGTCCTAGATGCAAATGAAAACCTAGATGAACAATTAAAAATAGTCAACATAATAACGCTAGAAAATATCCTAGCAGATCAAATTATAAATGAACAGAACAATTTTAACATAAACACTTCACCGCTCTGACGTATAATATTGTGCTCTGTTGAATTTAAATCTAACACAGTGAAAAAAATCAGTGAAGGAACGTAAAAAATATATCATCTTATAAAATAACAATCTGCCTACAATATGGGCTAACAGTATGGAGTTGTGATCCAATACTTAGTTATTTATTACATACATAAAGTATGCATGCAAATTTACACAAAATACACTGAAATCAAATATAATCATAGAATTAATATACAGAGGGCGAATTTATCGCAGAGGTGCGGTTTCTTCCAACTAACCCAAATTATTATAGCTCAAAACAAGTAAGTAGTTAATGATTTTACATTATGGAACATAATGTACGTAGCTGGATACGCTGTACCATCACAACATATCCAGGGGTAGCCAGTAGACTAGCTGCATGTAATAAACATGCAAGGTGTTCTCTTTGTGCTAACAAAAATTAAAACATCCAGAATGCATGCGTGGAAAGCCTCATCATTTACAAATTGGCAAATAATATCCAAAACTGCGTGTGGGCATAAGACTATCGCAGAATCTTTTAGAAAATACTTCCTCTTGTATGGCTATTAGATTTCGAGCTACATTATAATAATAATAATATGTAATAGATAACTAAGAAGGTACTGAGAGTATTAAGATTTATTTAATACTTGGTTATAATTTTTGTATCATTGGAAATAAAATAAAATGAATAATATATAACAATGCTTACCGTAGATACCTACATAATGCACTTATGGCCGGTCTCAATAACATAACCGAGGTAGCCTTGTCAACGCGATCCGAGATAAAATTCCAATTTGTATCGTTCTTCGACCCGCGTCTCAATAAAGAAAAAGTAAGTGGCCAGAGATAGATAGGATTCGTATCGCTGTTCCTTCCGATTACCATAGTTACCGTGTGGCGGTGTTGATTTTCCTGTCATTTCTCGTCGTGTCATCTTTTTCGGTGCGTGTATTGTCTGCTGCATTTGTAAATAACGAAATTAATATGGAATCGTCACTAAATGTAAGTAAATAATACTGTTTTCCTTTTAATGATCATATAATATAATATATGTTGTATTATATTGTATGCTGGAATCCGTGTCACAGTTCTGTGCAGTTGTAAGAAATAACACCAGCCTTGTTGTATATCTGATAAATAAATGCCTTAAATTTCAGGTGAAAGCAAAACCTCTTGGAAAGGACCAAGTGTTGTTGTTGTTAGATATATATTGAAGGAGACCCACCGACCACCCGGATAGCGCAGAAGTCTGGGGACTTCCATTTATCCGAATTCTACACTGCGCAAAGTTTGTCTACACTGGAGGCGCCACAGTGGGCAGCCTGAGGGGCTGGATAATATAATCAAATATCGGTTATTACCAAATCCACCAACGCAACCAACAACAAATTAAATGGAGTAGAAGGCGATTGCGAGCCAATATTCTGCTGACACGGGAGATTTTCGGCGCTCTGAGCAGCTGCGACTGAAGTGGGAGAATTTGAAGAAAGCTGCCAGGAAGCGATTGTTGTTCATATTAGTATAATTGTATCCAAACATGGTAAAGGCTTGTAGCGTGTATTTTTGTAAAATAAAATATATAGGCATATATAAATGTATGGATAAATAATAAATTAGTTTTGTTTCATGTTTAAATATTTATTTAGCTATCAATTAAAACCAAAAAATGTTTACATATTAGACTTTATTATTTATTCCTACCTATACTGGATGATGATGATGAAATGACTATAGAATAATGTATTAACTGTGGACATAACATATGAATAAAGAAGCTTATAGGATATGTAACGAGAAGACGTTACACGTAGTGTTGGCACTATTTCTGTCAACAAATTATTCACTTCAGTTTTGTTCAAACGGAACCGGTATGTGAACTCTTTGCTCGAAAGTTTGGACATATAATCAATTCTCTGGTATTGCTTCATAGGATCTTCGTCAGAATAAAATACTCCAGCTTCGAATAATTCTAGATCGCTAAAAACATTTTTTATTTTACCACAACCTCAAAAAGTCAAAACACTTAACTCCACTGTCAATCTGTCAAAATCCGGCGATAACAAAATCATATAAAAATTTGTTACCACGGATACGACAAGCAACTTGAGTTAGGATATTGAAACGCATTTTCGTTGATTTCCATACATTCTATAACTCGCAGCACTCCGAGAGATAGATAGAGAATTTGGATAGCGATTCTGTCTCAGCTTTGTTTATTGAAACGGAAAAACGGAAAGATAGATCGATTTTTAACAAAAGTTCGGAGATAGATCGCTTATTGAGACCGGCCGTTACTCTTACAAAGAATATTGATCTCCCGCTCTTTTCTGTACTAATAACATTTTATGTATTAAAATCAGCAATGAGGTTTGCCACCTATCCTGAATGTCTTGATTTATGTTTGCACATGGTGGACGACTTGCATATTTATTACATGCAGCTGATCTGCTGGCTACCCCCACTTGTAAGATATACCGTGATGGTATAGTAAATAAATTTAGATCCAGCTTAGGTAACTCTCGTGTATAAAATACTGGAACGTTATGTATACAATAATATTATGAATAAGCATAATATAGATAGATGTATGGTATTCTTTTATTTTATTTCATAGTAAAATATCCGAAATCGAGTGATTATGAAAATCAAACTTATAATAATTTACACTTACAAAATATGTGTAGGCTTCAAACGACCGCAGCTTTCAAAATATATTACTAGCGCCACCACAAGCTGAATAGGCAAAGCAAAACTTTACTAGCGCCACCATACGCTGAAAAGGCAAAGCATTCTGGGGTGTTGAAGTATTGATTAACCGGTTGTACCCTTTTTATAAAGTCACTAACGATCACGCGGCTATAATTAAAAGTTTGCTTTTGAAACCTTTTAAAAAGTATTTTCATTGCAATTGTGTAAATTATCTTTCCATATATATTGAAATTACCCTTTCTACTTTTCGTTAAAAAAATATTTACCAACAGATTCAAATACATTGCTTAAACGAAATACATGATATGAAATAGCGGCGACACGGTAAAATCACCTCAATTTATATTGTACATTAGAGATATTTTTTTGTACTTCTTTTCGAATAGATACGTCCTTTGTTATTTGACAGTGAATATTATATATTTGATATCTCCGGCGCATTCGACAATGCTTGGTGGCCTATGATCTTAAACAAACTAAAATTGAGACAATGCCCTTCAAATTTGTTTAATATCGTTTCTGATTACTTCAGGGATCGGAAAGTAGTGATTTCACATGGAGGTCATCGCGTGGAGAGAGAGGTTACGATGGGTTGTCCGCAGGGATCTGTTTTGGGTCCTTTTCTGTGGAACGTGCTCTTTAATGATCTTCTGACCTTGCCTTTCCCAGTTCAATGTACTCTTATTGCATATGCGGATGATGCCCTGCTGATGATAGCAGAAAACTCAAGATTAGCTCTTGAAACAACATTTGCTTCGACAGTTGAATGTATCTTGGCATGGGGTAGACTGAATCGTCTTTCTTTTTCTGCTGCGAAGACGGCGGCTATGCTCATGAAGGGAACCTTAAGTAGAACCCGAAATCCCACCCTTAAGATGGAAGGTAAATCAATCAGGTTAGTTGACGATTTTCGATATTTGGGTGTAGTCTTAGATAAAAAGTTTTCTTTCATCCAACATGTTAGAGGAATTTCAGAGAAGGGCAGAAAACTGTTTGCAACCTTGCGAAGCCTCAGCAAGGGTACGTGGGGCTTTCATCCTAGGTGTCTCCTGACAATATATCGAGCAACTTATATACCGCAGATTTCATATGCGGCCAGGGTTTGGTCTTTCAGATTGGAGGTGGGGTCAGTCAGTCTTGCACTTCTTCGGGGCCAGAGGTCTTTGTTGATAGGTTTGACTGGAGCATATCGCACCTCTGCTAGTGATGGTCTTCCTGTGATTGCAGGTGTTTTACCGGCAGATTTGGAGGTAAGAGAAAGTGTCGCTAGAAGATGTTTGAAAGTTGACGGTGTAGCTGAATACTTTGGGGCTGTTTTTAGACCAGAACCCGGAAGATCTGGGATAGAAAGGGCAATGATTAAGGTCCGAGAGAAAACAATGGATATTTGGCAGCAGAGGTGGGATTCCTCGAGGACGGGCAGACTTGTGTATAAGTTCTTTCCAGATCTCAGAACTAGAATGCGACGTCATTTCATTCACTTTGAACACTTCTCTACACAGCTAACCTCAGGTCATGGTGATCTTAAGGGGAAACTTTTTGAGCTTAATTTATGCAATGAGCCGTGGTGCCCTTGTGGGGGAGGAGCCCAATATGCAGAACATATTCTTTGGGATTGCAATTTGATGTCGGAGGCCAGAGACGATATGATTCGGGGTTTGAGTGTGGACACTCCAAGACCAGTTTGGTTTGAAGAATTAACCCTTAATGCTACAAACTTCAAATGCTTCAAAAATTTTGTAGAAGCCTGGAAGCTTAAGTGGGATGATCTTCGTCGACCTGGACTGCCACCAGTGGATTCATCCTGATAATTTGGTGACCGAGCCGCTGAACTCTCTTACTTGTTTTGTGCATGTCCTACTCCTGTCGTTGGAGGTGGCTTTTCAAGCACTCTGTCCCTTGGTTTTGTCATTTTTTTTCTTTTTTTTTTGATCAATTGCTTATTTGCTTCCACTTTCATACTCTAGCCTTGGAAGTTTAATGTGTTTATTTCCCTTTCTTTGTTTCTTTCAAATTCAGTAAGGAAGAAATTTCGTGTTTGGCAGTGGTGGGTATGATTGGTAAGCATTTATTATTATTGTCTTGAATACTCTACTACTTAGATAATAAGCTGTAAAGTGTTGTCTTTAGTGTTAAGAATTTTAGTACGTAGCAATACGTAACTGTAAGAACATAGTTTGTAAGAATATTGTAGTAGTGAGTAGTGCCTTGTAGTGAGTATCTCCTCCAAGGGACATTAAGGGTTGTAGTTTAGGGGAGGATTTTGTCGGGGGGAGCCCATAAGGCAAATCCTGAGCCCTCCCTTTGAATTTTTCTTTTGTTTTGTTGAGTCTGGATGATATAGGAGCTCAGCTCTTAAAACATCCAGGGGAAAGTGGTGGGAAAACCCTTAATGACAAAATGACAGTGAATATTAGACACTAGTCGTGTAACCCCACAGAGGTAATTTGGGTGCAAATCAAAAATGAGGTTTCGGCGAAGAATAAATCTTCTTGAGGTTAAAATTTTATTCGAGAATGCGATTCGCAATGCGACAAGTGGAAAATTAGAGCAATTGTTTAAAACAAGTGATGAAAGTAGAAAAAATAATTTGGATGTCAGATGGAATGATGGATGATGCTTTCGACAAATTCGTGATAAATGTTGGAAACACGTCCGATTCCTCATCTCTCTGATTAATTGTTTTTTTTTTTTAATTTAGTTGAAATTTTTTTATAAATCTTTTTTTGCAAAATTCCGACATACAGTAATTCCTCAAATTTCTTTTATAAATTAAGATACACGCACTTACAAAGTAAATATATATAATATGAAAGTAAATATATGTTATATGAAAACTGGGCCGATTTAGTCTATAAAATTTGTTATTTTTACTTTAGTTCTATTAATTATTCTATGTTATCACATTTATAATGTTTGTTCGTTTTGCTATAATTATTTTTGTGTTGACACTTTGTTAAGGTGTTTAGTTAATTATTCTATGTTATCGTATTAATAATGTTTTTTGTTTTACTATAAGTATATATATTATGTCACGTTGACATGTAAAATGTTTTAATCAATTATTTTATTATCTTTCTAAAATTTTGTTCCATGTATTACTTAAATAACACTTATTTAAGAGTCCAATCAGTTACCTGAGTCTCCCCAAAAATAAGCCTCAAAAAATTTAAAATTAAATAATCAAATCATTTAGTAAATAAGATTTTTTTTCATTGGTATAATCATAAAATTTCGATAAACGGTCCCTCATGTTTCAGTTTGTAGTAAATCTTTTTATAATTCAATAATTTTGTATAATCCAAAGGGTTGTGTACTGACACTGAAAATACATTATAATAAATTACCTATATTGAAAAAAAAACAGTTAAATTTTTACATATAAAAAATCTGAAGCATTTTCGTCAAGTTATCTCGACATTATTGAGAGCACTACAATAAAGATAATCTTAAAACAGTATGTTTATTTTAATATTACATGTTTACAATATTTTTATTATTCACACTGGGCAATTTCTATCCAGTATCTATTCTGCGAGCGGCCCATCTGATCACGTGAACATCACGCATTCCTAATGTTATTGTCGAGTGCATCGATAAAATGAACGGAGAATAGGTATCTACGGTAAGCATATTGGAACGTTATGTATACAGTAATATTATGAATAATCATAATATAAATAGATGTATGGTATTCTTTTATTTTATTTCATAGTAAAATATCCGAAATCAAGTGATTAAGAAAATCAAATACAATTACAAAATATGTGTAGGCTTCAAACGACCGCAGCTTTCAAAATATATTACTAGCGCCACCACAAGCTGAATAGGCAAAACAAAACTTTACTAGCGCCACCATACGCTGAAAAGGCAAAGCATTCTGGGGTGTTAAAGTATTGATTAACCGGTAAATCAATACTTCAACACTCCAGAATGCTTTGCCTATTCAGCTAGTGGTGGCGCTAGTAAAGTTTTTGCTTTGTCTATTCAGCGTGTAGTGGCGCTAGTAAAGCTTTGAAAATCCTCAACGGGGTGGCGGTAATGTATAGCAGATGAAGCGAGTTAATACGATTGTATGTCTCGTCGCCGGCGCCGGTTTGAATGGGTAGGTAGAATGGTGTAATGTCAACCGACAGGTAGGCACCATATGGAGAAATGAAACACAAATTTTGTTTAAATTCTTTATTTATTTAACCCACAAGCAAATACATCTATAAGTTACTTATATTATATTCATTAACAGAATAATATTACTTCAGTCTTAACATGTACACAAAATATAATAACGATACAAATAAATATTTGAAAGCCATACAATACCTACCTAATAATATGTATGTAGGTGACAATTCAATGTCACGTATTGTAGGTATAATTATGTGCTTACAACAATGTTTATTAACATTATATGAAAAATATAAATGGATTAATTAGGAGTGTATGTATCATGTTTACTCGATGCAACTTTATACAATTATTTGTAAACTTTGCTACTTTTTGAGTTTTTACAGAAGGCATAATAATTTAATTTAGTTGTTCAATAATTTATTATGCTATTTTACCACGCTTATGTAGGTAGGTACCTACCTATTATTAAGCGTGGTCAAATAGCATAATTAATTATTGAACAACTAAATTAAATTATTATGCCTTCTGTAAAAGCTCAAAAAGTAGCAAAGTTTACAAATAATTGTATAAAGTTGCATCGAGTAAACATGATACTATAATGTTAATAAACATTGTTGTTATCACATAATTATACCTACAATACGTGACATTGAATTAGTTACCTACATAAATATTATTAGGTATTGTATGGCTTCCAAATATTTATTTGTATCGTTATTATAATTTGTGTACATGTTAAGAGGAAGACCTACTCAAATAAAATATCATGATTAGGTAAAATGTCGTTTAGTATATAATAAAAAAATTCCGCCAAATTATCCAATAGGAGAACACCTTTATTGCTTAGATGTGTGTATTAAGACAAATGTTATATTTGAATGTGTTAGTGCAATACGACACGACGGTATAAATAATAATAATAGTGCATCTCAATACGAGTATCGAAGTTCCGCTGATATTATTATTTTCTCAGCTCATAGTCAGAACCAAGGATTAATAATAATAATAATAATAAAAATAATACTTAGTCCAAAATATTCAACCAAAGTTTTGTGCGTTTATAATATTACTAGCTCAGTATCCGGCTTTACCCTGAGAATATTGTCAAATAAAAAGTATGATTAGAACAATTCTTGACAAAGAAAGAAAAATTATTTTATAAATAAAATTTTTGATATTATTATGTTGGTTTCTGAAAATTGAAAATTTTAGGTTAGATTAGTTGAAAAACATTAACGATTTATTTTATATCATAGTCTAGTATTTATTATCAATTGAAATATATTTTTTTTTGGAAGTTGACATTATTTACATAGTGATGGTTTATTTTTATCATATTATGATAAAAATAAACCATCACGGCATCTCCCACAATTTGTTATTCAGTGAACTAACTGCACGTAAGGGGTACTGTTCATAAAGACAAGGTCACATTTTGTGCCTTTTTTCAAATTGTCTAATAATATTGTCTAAATCATTACCAGATACTATATAATATATGATAGCAGCCACATTTAAGGATAATCAATAAATACCGACCTATAACATGAAATATACAACGATTATAACTATGCATTTCTATTGCTTGTTTAATATAAACTTCTGTAGCACAATACACAAACAATACAAGCACACATACGAATTTACTCAAATTATTTTTACAAAGTCCAGTGAGTGAATGCGGAAAGAAGCGATGAAGAGGGAGGGGAGAGGTTAGAGGGGGACACACTAGTGCGTCACACAGCAGGACACACAGTGGCGTGCTTTCCACACATGCAAAATAGCACCCGATTACATATTTTTCATATAAATTTCTGATAGGTATGAAAATATTGGAATATTCCTATGTATCGTAATGGAAATTGGAATATTCCTATGTATCGTAATGGAAATCTGGCGACGGGGGATAGAATTTCAAAAATTTGGGTAAATTTTGAAATTGTAGGCACATACCTACATATCTACTACTTCTATACTATCACGGCTTATCCCACAAGTATGTATGGATGACATTCCTGTAACATTCATGGGTGAGGGAGGGTGCAACTTTTAATCTATTATCCTACAAGTGGGGTGGTCAGCATCAGCCGCAATAAAAAATAGGACATTTAGGAAGGGTGGCAAATCTTATCGCCGAGTTTAAAATGAAAAATTTCTCGAACACCTGACTTTTACAGGACACTCGAAAACTTACAGAAAAAAGTGGTTGACCTATTCTTCACCGAGTGCTCAACGGAACATAAATATAATCGTGAAATATCTCAGTCTTATACTAAATCGAAAAATTGGCGATGTGAAAGAGGAAATGGGGGGAAGGGTATAGACATTTTCTCAAGTCAGGTGTGCTTTTAAATTTTTGTATTAATTTGTGGAATAATAAAATTGCTCATTACCCCACTGGTCCCGCCACTAGTAGGTAATAATAATAATTACAACTTCTAACAAAAAGAGAATAATAATAATAACTACTATAAAATTTTAGCCTATATCTAGGTAGGTACTTCTGCACACACGCACACACACACACACAGAATGCATTTCTACGTGTTGTAATAATATGCCTAATATATATTATTGGTGGCATAGCTAAATGCAGCTACACTGATGGTAATAATTTAGGGATTTTCGACAAAATGTTTTTTGTATACATATTTCAAATACCTACAGTATTGGTGTTCTTTTTTTAACCAAGCAGGTATATCATAGCACATTAAATTTTGATTAAAAAAACGTTGTGCTCTGGTGTTAAAACAAAAAAAGTTATTTTTGTTTACAATAAAAAAAGTGAAAAGAGGTGTTCGAAAAAATAAAGACATAAGTATTACAACTCAATTTCAGCGATGAGGTTTGCCGCCCATCTTGAATGTCTTATTTTTTTTATTGGCACAGAGAAGACGGCCTGCATGTTTATTACATGCAACTGTTCTGCTGGTTACCCTACTTATGGGATAATTATGTCGTGATTTCTTTTTTAAGTATAATGTTTTTTATAAAAAAGTAAATATGGGCAAGCCTACTAAAAAATGGGTTAGTTGGAAGAAGCGATTAGCTTGCTCATTTTACATGGATATTTTACTCCTTGTTATTTGTTCATATTTAATAATAATAATAAAAAAGATGTATAAAATATATTGTTTTCGATAAATATATTGCATTATGTACTTAATAAGATAAAAAAAAAAATATAAAATATGCAAAAAAAATCAAGATTAAATTCGTCGTAAAATATATTTTTCCAAAAGGTATGATCCGTAGTGTAGTACTTATATACTCGAGACTTATATGCAAATATTGTGAAATTATATACCTAATTTAATAATGACAAAAAAACAAACAAAAAATTAGCGCAGACCCCACGTCCGCACTGCAAGCCGGCTCGGAACCGACTGTGTCATTTATCTCTCGTGCGCGTATAGATAAAGTATAAGACCTTCTCTTTCTTTGGACAAAAATAAAGACGTCATACAAATATGAATTGTTCCTCAACTGAAGGTTTTTTTAATTTTAAAACTGATTTTAATATTTGTTGAAAATATTTACATGACATTTCACTGCAAAATATTATTAGGCATTATAACAAAAAAAAAATATGTCGCTGTTCCACCCGGTATTCAAGCAAAGTGATTCAAAAACAAAAAAATGATATTTTTTTCGGAATTTTTATCAAAAAAATAAATAAACTATCCAAACTCAAAACATTACCATTCAATAGAAAAAGAATTGATCTATAACATATATTTTTACCGTGAATATGTAACATTATTAAAGACGATTTAAAAAATGTAAAAACCAACAAAAAACCAGCATTTCGCGGTTTCTGAGTCTTAAGACTGAAGTAATATTATTCTGTTAATGAATATAATATAAGTAACTTATAGATGTATTTGCTTGTGGGTTAAATAAATAAATAATTTAAACAAAATTTGTGTTTCATTTCTCCATATGGTGCCTACCTGTCGGTTGACATCATAGATATATATACTACATAACTGGATAAATAACTTCTATGATTTTGTATGTTCTTGGCGCGGTCCAAAGAATTCTAGCGTTTGAAGTTTCTGTTAGGCAAAAGAGAGTTTCTGTTTCCGTGTTTATAAGTGCGCTTTAAGGATTTTTCGTCGTTTTAAATTATAATTTTTCTCTCCTAATCGCTAAAATGGTTATATCATGTTCGTCTTATACATAATTGCACAAATCGATGGAGTAAAGGGACTTTAAAATAATACTACTATAAGACAAAAGTATAGGTACTAATAACTAATTACTTTAAGTAATGTTTAATATTTTATAATTATATTTTAATTGAATCCGATGTATTAAGTATGATAGTTTCATATGCTGCAATATTATTTGTTATTTGAATTTATTTGAATTATTTTGTCATTAGATCTATTAATGCTTCAAAAATTGTTGTATTTGCTTCATGGCAAAAATATACAGTTAAAGTATTTACAAATAACTTGTTTTATTTAAGTATTTACCCCAGTTTCCTGTGTTAACAATCCCGTGATTCCTATAATATTTGTTATATAAAATTATTATATAAAATTTTGTATCGGATTACTCCGTGTACTTGGATTATTCCCTGATGGGATATATATTTCCGACGTTTCGGATGAACATGGTCAGCCATAATCATGTTTTTTTTTTTAAATTAAGTTATAAATCAGAAATTATCTAAGAATAGAGAGAAGGAAGATAAAATGGTGATAATGAAATAAGTGTACATAGTGTTATAATTATGTTATCGTAAAAGAAAATAGGTAAAAATAATACTCTAGGGTTGTGTAACGTAGTAAATAATATTATTTGAGTTCAAATAATTGATATAGAGGGGTAAAAGATGGTAATGGCAAAAATACGTATATACATATTATAATAAGTAATAATAGTAGTAAATAGATGTAATTTCTGGTGTTACAAAATTACCCCAGAAAATGCTGATAATTCCTATAATATTTATTTATTATATCCTATTTTAGTGAAATTACATTTTTTTAATACAAATATTTGAGTTTAATTGGTCTTTTTTAAAATTAACGGTATATTAAAAGTGAAATAAAATATATCTTGTTATATTTGCTATAAAGGAGGCACCTTATTTAATTGTCGATTCCAGAAATATTTATCAACTGTAAAAATATGACATCTGTATCATCATGTAGGTACACTGTTCATAATTAATTTTTGTGTAAGAAATCGATGATTACAATAACAGTTTCTGCGAGGCGAGGATTTTTTATAGCCTTTCATACTATGAAAATTCGGCCATTTTTAAACATTTGCCTAACAGCACAATTTGCCGCCAAATTGTAAATGGCTCGCGATGCGCGGCGAGTTATTCATCCAGCTACGTAGTATATATATATCTATGGTTGACATACATCATTCTACCTACCCATTCAAACCGGCGCCGGCGACGAGACATACAATCGTATTAACCATCACCTATCTACATAGAAGCCTAGATCGCGACACGATACCCTCTATCGAGTGATAATAATGTAGGCTAAGGTTTTAGCCTACATCGGTTATACGGAGCCACCAAAATCATAGATTAAACCGTACATTGTGCGTACATTCTCCATACCTGCGAGTTGTCGAAAGCATCAGCGCGTGGTTTGAGTTGTTTGTTTGCTGTGATTATAATATTATATACTGTAATATTTATAATTCAAGATGGTTTATAAGTGTTCTGTTCCAAACTGTAAGGGAAATTACAATAATGGACCGAAAGTACACGTGTTTTCTTTCCCTAAAGACGAAAGTCTTAAAGCAAAGTGGGTGCGAGCTATTTGTCGGGAGAACTTTACTCCAACGAGTAATTCAAAGGTAAATACTATTTGTTTTTAATAATTCTGATAATATACATTGCTGGAGCATTTTTGTGAACAGTTTTCCTATGTTATATTAAAACGAACTATTCGATATTTATTATATTTTTCGTAAAAAAACATAACCTCAAATATTGACATCCTCGCTCCCTACAGACCTCGCTGATACATATTTTGAAAACCTTTCGTTGATAATCAATATTTTTTTTACCTTGAATCTAGTAATAAACAACTTCGCATTGATATAAAATTATGTAATATAGGTAATTACTTTATCAGCTTGACAGTTCTTTATGCAAATACAAAATATTATGTAACTACCAAGTTCCCCATTCCTTATGTCATTGAAACTTGTATGTACACAATTTTGATACTAGGTTTGTATTGCAGGTCTGCGAACTTCATTTTAAAGAAAATGAAATCGAAAAGGAGTTTTCATATTTTGATGGTACCACTACCGTAACGATGCCAATGAAGAAGGTCTGTCTTTCGAAGAATGCAGTTCCATCTATCCTCCCGAACTGTCCCAAATACTTGTCGTCGCAATGTCCTGCATCGAGGGAGAGCGCAGAGGAAAGGAGGCTGCGGAAAGAACAAGAGCAGTTCAACAAAAGTGTCGCAGCGAGTATCGCAACCAAGGAGGATTACGATGCTTCACGCAGTTTTTCCTCATTTAGCTCATTTGTTATGTGCATCGAAAAACGAAAATTTAGTGAGTGGTCAATGTTAAAAACAATTAATATTTTTTATTTGAGTTTGTCATGACTGTTTATTTTTTGATTGAGTTACTGAAGGCAATTTCAATTATTTTGTACTCGTATATTTTAATTACATAGTTATCACTTCTTGGCCTGTTGGCTAAGATCAAAGTATAGTAGTATATTTTAATAAGTTATGTAGGTTTAGTAATATGCCATTACAATTAATAATGCAACGTGAAGTCGGAACTTACATATTATTACCTTATTATGAGATGACATATTGTGGAAGTATCTTATCAACATAAATATTACATTAAAAATGACCAAATTATATCTTCTCATTGGATAAGATGTATTAACATATTATGATACATATTATATTCTAGAAAAATTAAAAACAATTATTATTATTAATTTGAGTTTATCATGACTGTTTATTTTTTGATAGAGATAATGAAGGCAATTTAAATTATTTTGCACTCATATATTTTTAATTAGTTATGTACTATCAAAACTATTGCATCGTTATGTACTTATTTGAACATAAATAAATATGTCAATGAAAATAACCTTTTTTTTCTTTCAACCCAAATTACATGCAAAAATTTGATTATCACACTACCTCCCTATATATGGAAATAATCTAACCTGCAAGAAATATTGCAATCTTAATCTATAAAACAAAATATTATATAAATTAAATGGATATTTTTTCTACATCTATTAGGATTGTTATTCCTGAACATCTGTGTAAGTATTAATATGATTTTATGTAGCTGTCATACTGACTTTTAAAGTACCTATAGCCTAGATGGCGGCCATTTTGTTTTGGTTGTCCAGGCTTACTATGTAGATAGGTGATGTATTAACTCGCTTCATCTGCTATACATTACCGCCACCCCGTTGAGGATTTTCAAAGCTTTACTAGCGCCACCACACGCTGAATAGACAAAGCAAAAACTTTACTAGCGCCACCACAAGCTGAATAGGCAAAGCATTCTGGGGTGTTGAAGTATTGATTAACCGCAAAAACTTTACTAGTGCCACCACAAGCTGAATAGGCAAAGCATTCTGGGGTGTTGAAGTATTGATTAACCCAATATTTTGTAATATCCTGATCAACTACCGCCATCTATTTAACACTTTCATTAGATAAGATTTTTTTATAATATCGAAGCCAAAGATTCATATCTCAAATATGGCACAAATTGAAAGTTATGGAAACATTCAGAAAATGATGGAAGACTTGAAAGGGTTGCAGGATTGCATAGCAGAAAATTCAAATAAACTGGCAAAAGTGGAAACCACAAAAATGATGAGAAAAATCACGGATCTTTTTGAAGAAATTACCAAATTATCAATAACTCTAGCAGAAATAAAGGGAGAAAATAATATATTGAAATTTATGAACATCAAAGAGAAGCCTTTGTATAGTAAAAATTAAACTGAAATAATGGTTATAGAGCCAAAAAAAAATCAGTTCTGTGAAGACACCAAAAAAGAAATTAAACAAGAAATAGATCCTGCTAAAACAGGTATTACTAGAATAAAAAATTCGAAGGAAGGAAAAATAATATTGGAAATAAAAAATAAGAACATTGTTGATGTTAAGGAACAGATTGAAAATAAACTAGGCGAAAATTTTAATATAAAAATCCCAAAAAAATTTTACCCATGCATAAAAATCATTGGTATTAGCATGGAACTTGGAGAAGAAGAAATTGTGGATAAAATTTTGAAGCAAAATACTTATTTGGATGACTATGTACCCAAAAAAATAAACGTAAGAAACATTACAAAACATTTGAAAAGTAATTCGTATACTGTATACCTGGAAGTGGATGGAGAAACTTATACAAGAATATTAAAAAATGAAAAGATTGATATAGGTTGGGAGCATTGTAGGGTTTTTGATGCTATGAATGTCAAGAGATGTTACAAGTGCTACGGATTCAACCATAAAGAGAGCAACTGTAAGCACGAAAATAATGTATGCCCTAAATGCACCGGAGACCATAAAGAAAAGGATTGTAAAGTAAATAAAGGAGAAGAGAAGTGTAATAATTGTATAAAAACAATTGAAAATCAATATAAATCCCAACCATGCCGCATGGAGCTATCAATGCCCTGTATATCTAAGAAAAATGGAATCTGAGAAACAAAAAATTACTTTTTTATAAGGGAAGATGAAGACATTGTTTATCTTAACATACAAAGTTTGACGGCACACCGCGATGAACTTCAATTGTTGTTGGAACAAAGAAAACCGAAACTGATAATGCTCAGCGAAACTCATATAACAGAAGATATTGAGGACTGTGAGATCACATAGAATAGAAATTCTTTTATTGCGCATAAATACAAAATATCAACATACTTTTTTTTTATTAACATGGTTACAATTAAGTTGCAGCAGCCTCACTAGGTTAACCTGTATCGAGGCGTGCTGCGAATAAAAATAATAAACAATATACAATCAACAAACTATCATTATATCCAAAAAAAAATCACAATAAACAAATAATAAATAAATTAATTAAAAATGAAAATATGTCAATGAGTCAATAATTAAACGCAAACACAATAAAGTAAACAAATGAATATTTGGAAAATGATGGAGAATTAAGTGAATAAAAAATAATAATATAACAATGAACAAATAAATAAATAAATAAACAAACAAATAAATAATCAAATAAATTGATTGACTAACTACCTAAATAAAAATGAAAATATGCAAATGGTTCTATAATTAAACGCATGCAAAATAAGGTGAAAAAATGAATATATGGAATATTAAACAAACAGATTAATCAATGAATACAAGAATAAACAGATGAACAAGATAAAAATTAAAGAAAATAAAACAATATAATAAAACAACAAAATAAAGTAACAAAATAAAATAAAATAATGAAATAAAAATCATCAAATATGTAAGACAACGAATCAATGAATTCCAGATAAAACCAAGTCAAATGAAATAAAACAAGTCAATACATGATTGTCTGTAAAAATTAAGAATCAAAAATTAAATACAATATCAATCAATAAAATAAGGAATGAATAAACGAATAACCACAAGTAATACTCAATCCGCAATTTAAGTCACATGAGTAAAAAGCTTGCTCCTCGCTTCAGACCGACCCATCTCCATTAACCATTTTTTAATGTTTCGTATAATAACGCTTAGTTTTATATTAAGCTTAAGATGATCAGGTAACAAATTGTACAGCCTTGGTGACAGATAAAATGCTGATCGCTGTCCAAGAGCCGTATTCACAAAAGGAACGACACTGACACCCCTTGTTATGGATCGAGTGTAATGACTGCCTTCAGCGATAGGCTTTTCTGTCCTACTCGCAGCGTAGCGTATAATTATATTTTTAATATATATTTGTCTGGCATCAAATATTTTAAGACTCCTAAACAGAGGATCTGATGGATGTCTGTACGGTGCACGACTCATCACTCTTATTATTGCTTTCTGTGCAATATTAACCTGATACATGTGAGCCTCAGCGGCGCTACCGCAGCACTCTATCCCATAGCTCATCACGGAGTCACACAATGCATAATATACCTCTCTTAATCTATTCCTATCCAATACATTCCTCAACACACAAAAAATATGAATTAGTTTTCTCAATCGCTTAGATAGTGCCTCTATATGAATATTCCATCTCAGATGTGTGTCGATTACCAAACCCAAGTACTTAATAGATTGACATGCAGATATATGTGGACAATCACAAGGTTGACTCCTCGAACATGTATGCAACACTAACGGAACCGGAGAATGTGGATCGCCTGAGGATGTGATAGAAAAGGTCATATATTTAGTTTTTCCCGTGTTCAGAGTAAGCAAGTGGTTTTTAAACCATTCCCCAACCCTACCGATTCCGATTTCCGCCAAACCATACACCTCCTCCCACGTCCTGCCCTTGAACATCAACACCGTATCATCCGCAAAAGAAATAACAGATCCCCTGAACTTCATATTACACAGATCGTTAATGTAAATGAGAAAGAGCAGTGGTCCCAGTGTGCTGCCTTGAGGAACGCCATACTGTACTTCCTTTTGGGTACTCAGTGTCTCACCGATTCTGCTCGATTGCATCCTACCAGACAGATAGCTCCTAAACAGATCCAGTGCCAGACCTCTGATCCCAATAAACTCCATTTTCCTCACACATTCAATGCATATGCACATGAGGTGGTGGTGGTTTGGTGAGAGCTTTCCACATTCAATGCATATGAGGTGGTTCGATGTAATTCTCATAGTAGGCATACTGAAGGAGTCATTATGCTGATTAAAAAAAGTATTAAATTCGAAATATCAACCACTCAGAGTGACTTATCATTGGGAGTATGGATTCTTTCAATTAAACTAAAAAAATGTTTAAAAAATGGTATTTACACTGTTATATACCAATCTCCGAATAGTAGTGCTGCTGCTTTTATGGATTATTTTCAGGAATGGTGCTGTAACATTAACCAGAGACAACTACAAGTTATCATAGGTGATTTTAATATAAATATGAACAATTCAGAAAATACGTATGCAAAAAAACTTAATAGTGTAATTGAGACTAATGGTCTGAAGCAACTAGTAAGAGACGATACGAGAATAACAGAAACCACAACTACCTTAATTGATCTTGTTATATCCAATAATTAAGAAATAAGTGTGAGAGTATTGGATGCTCCAAAAATTACGGATCATTCAATTATTACAGTGGCTATTGACGAAAACAAAAACACAAAACAGGAAAAAGTTCATAAAAAAATTAGAAAATTTAATAAACATGATAGTCTAATTTTTATCAAGAATTTAAAAAAGCAAGAATGGAACGATGATAATAAACTAAACTACGATAAAAGGGTTGAAAATATTATTGAAAAATTAAAACAGAGAATCGACAAAACTATACCGGAAAAGCAGGCGGTTTTCTCTTCATATAACAAATGGTTTTCCAAGGAATTAAGAGAGATGCAAAACAAAAGAGATAATTTGTACAAAATTGCAAAGATTACAAAAAATAATAACGACTGGAAAGAATTTAAAACACATATAAATAAATACACATTGGAGTTAAGACGCAAGAAAAATGAATATTTTATCAAAAAAGTTGAAGATGAAACAGACGATCCAAAAAGAATGTGGCAAACTTTGAAATCGTTGATAAAAAATAAACAAATGGATGTAATACCGGATGATGTGATATTTCCCAACATAAACAAGAGTACAAGCTTAGCAAATTCATTATTTAATGAGTTTTTTGTGACCAGTATAAAAGATATTCATGAGAGTATAAAAAGTTCGAGGGGAGAGCAGATGTTTTTAGCAAATAATGGTTAGGAAAATAGCTTCAACTTCAAAGAAATATCCAAGGAAGAGTTAAATATTATACTAAAGCAAATTAAATCAAAATCTAGTCTGGATGGTATTACTGTTAAGGTATTTTCAAGATGCCATGACAGTGATTGGTGAACAAATTCTTGATATCATCAACGAATCTTTGAGGAAAGGTATTTTCCCGGAAACATGGAAAACATCAATGGTTATCCCTATTCCTAAAGTAAAGAACACTAAAAAATGTGAGGAATTTAGACCAATCAACATGCTTCCAAAATATGAACAGGTAATAGAATATATTGTCAAACATCAACTGGTTGAGTATTTGGAGGACAATAATATTTTGGTAGAACAGCAATCCGGATTTCGAAATAAAAACTCTTGTGAAATGGCTTTAAATCTTGTGATTGATGATAGGAAAGAAGAAGTAGATCAAAACAAGTTTGTTGTGGCAGTATTTTTGGATTTCCAAAGAGCATTCGAGACAATTGACCGAACAAGAATTTTAAATAAATTAAAAATGATGGGAGTAGAGGAAAATGCATTAAATTGGTTCAAAAACTATCTCAGTAAAATATATCAAATGACAAAAGTGAATGATTGTTATTCTGGTCCAGTTGAGAACGGGTTGGGAGTGCCTCAAGGATCAGTCCTTGGACCAGTACTCTTCATTGCATATATCAATGACATTGTAAAAACACTGAAATACAGTAAAATACGTTTATTTGCCGATGACGCGCTTGTTTACATATCTGGATATGAGTACAATACGATCATTGAAGAATTGCAAAGTGATCTAGAAAGGATATCAAGTTGGTAGTGTAATAAACTTAAATTGAACATTTCAAAGACGAAATATATGAACATAGGAAATAAACATATTCCTCAGGGGTATGAAATTGCCATAAATGATGAACCAGTGAGCTGTGTGAAAGAAATTAAATATCTTGGTATATTTTTGGATTCTAAATTAGATTTTAAAAAGAATACGGAATACGTGACCAAGAAGATGGCTAAAAAATGCTCCTTTCTTGGTAGAATAAGAGAGATAAACTCAACAAAAAAACAAGTATACAGTATTGGTTTATAGGACCATTATTGAACCACATTTAAATTACTGTTCGACGGTATTATTTCTGAGTAATGAAGGCGATACAAAAAAAATGCAAATACAACAAAACAAGGTTATGAGGACAATACTAAAAAAAACAAATAAACAAAAATTGAATCGATGCTCACAGAACTAAATTTTTTATCGGTTAAACAACAAATACAATATAATGTTTAAATTTTGTGCACAAATTAATGAACAATTTAACATCTGATGAATTTAAAAGTAAAATAAGTTTAATGTTTTATAATGGAGTTTATACTTGAAATAAAGCAATCTGTGTTTTTCTGAAATAATATCAAAATTACTTTACCAACTGTCAAAACAAAAATTCTAAATTCAAATAAATAAACTAAAGGAAATCACTCAAAAAGCGAGTTTCACAAATATAGTACAAGAAAATTAAATAGTATAAGATTACCAATGAGAAAAAAAGCACAATCCCAAAACGCACTCTACAAATCATTGAAGCTGTATAATGAAATACCAGAAAATATTAAAAGCATAAGTTCAATAAAAAAAATTAAATTGGAATTAAGAAAATATATTATCAACACTTGAACTTAAGAAGATTGTATGTTAATATATATGTATATGTGTAGTGTAATATATTTATATAAATGTAATTAAAAAAAAGGTTTATATTAGAGTCTTATAAAATTGTGAACTCTAACTTAATAAAGATTAAATAAAAAAAAAAAACAGATACAATATAAAAAAAAATTAATAAGAAAAAACAACGTTTATTACAAGAAAGATAAAAACGAAGAAAAAATAATCCTATCAGAGAAATTTAGCATACAATTCATCAAAAATGTACATTCAGACCTGGGTCACATAGGAATTAAAGAAATGCAGAGAATGATCAGCTCGTGGTATACAGCAGAAAATATGACAAAAAACATAAAAAGAATATGTGAAAGTTGTATAGTGTGTATCAAGAACAAATCAAGAGGACAAAGCAAATATGGATTGATGTCCCATTTGGGTCCCGCCACGAAACCTTTTGAGATATGTTCCATTGATACAATTGGAGGATTTGGGGGATCTAGGTCAACAAAGAGATACATGCACCTTTTATCAGATCATTTCACAAGGTACGCATACATTTTGACGTCAAGTACACAAAATGCAAATGATTTCATAAAACTAGTAAGAAACTGTGCGGAAACTAACGACATCGGCATGATTCTCTCAGACCAATACCCAGGTATCAATTCTAGAGACTTCAAAAGATTTTTAGATGAAATGAATATTCCAATAATTTTTACTGCTGTTGACTCGCCCTTCTCAAATGGATTAAACGAAAGACTAAATCAAACGATAATGAATAAAATTAGATGTAAGATAAACGAAAACGACACATGGACAACTATAGCACAAGAATGTGTAAAAAACTATAACGAAACAGAGCACACCGTCACTGGATATGCTCCAAAGTATCTTCTTAACGGCACAGATGTTACAATTTTGCCAAATGAGCTGAAACTTAAAAAGACCGATTATGATTATTTGATCCAAGACAGAAAGATAGCTGTAGAAAATACAATCAAATCACATAATTACAATAAAACGATTTATGATAAAAATCGAAGACATGTAGACTTCAATGTTGGGGATACCGTTTTTGTAGATAATGGAAATAAACTGAATAGGAAAAAGCTAGATGAATCAAGAATCGGGCCCTATAAATCATAGGAAAAATATCAAACTCAATCTTCAAGATAAACACTAGCCATAGGAAGTCAGAGTCAATTTTTTTCCACATTTCGAAAATAACTCCTACCCCTGCACTTGAAGACCACGCAGAGGATGTGTAGGTGTTGTTAGGTCTTCTCTGGGAGGGGGAGATGTAAAGAAAAATATAATTTTCTTTGGTCGGTACTTACTCTATGACTCGAGTGAATACTTAGTTTTTGGATACTTAATCTATGGTGTATTTTTATAATCTCAGCTGTCATGAGAAAGCAATTTAGAAAAACTAATTTTGTTTATAGAAAGAATAATAATATAACTGTGATTTAGGAATCGACATTGTGATTAATAACATTAAATGTCGTTTCTTTACTTACAGGTAAATTTGGTTTTTGTTACTGTTTTAGTTTTTAATTATAAATCAATGAATCTAACATGTAAATTAATACAATAAATTCTTTACTTACAGACAAACTCAGTTGTGTTTTAATTGACTGTGTCGTCATCACTATAACAAAATATATCTTATATATATATGATGTTGAAGTCAATTCTATTGTTGATGATTTTGAGAGTGAGTTCTATTAAAACTATTTTAAAACAAAAATAAAGAACGCATTACCAAACACTACACATTTCCCAACATAATATATTTTTATTACAATTTTATTCTTTCCCAACTTTCTTTATTTTTTTTAAGACGCGGCGGCAGAATTGCCATCCACACTTCTCAGCATTATACAACCAGATAAGTCTCCCTATGATCAGTCTTGGTCACACAAAAACTTAACAGTCTAATGCCGGGAAAAAATCACCTATCCAGATATACAGGATATCAAGGGATTAGGCTCAGAACGCGGGTTCAAAATACCAGCATTGTGCTTGAAATAACTGTGTTCAAAAACTTTTTTACAATATTATAGGTGTTTATTGTAATGAATTTTTGAATTTTAATGTACAAATTAACCATTAAATGTAATTTTTGTAAATTATTTATTAAAGATTTCTGAGTTACCCCTGTAGCTGACAAGACTAAAGGTATTATATAAACGGACCTAGAACGCTAAATATTTTTTATTTCTCCTGCTAGTTCTGTATATTAACATATTTTTTCTGTGACGGTTGTTTGTATATTATGTGTATTTGGGAAAGCGATTTCTATTAGGTACGTTATTTCATTACGTTTATCATGTAATACTAAATCGGGTCTATTATGATGTATTTGTCTATCAATTATTATTGTTTTATCATAATAGTAATTATTACAATTTATTACGAATTATTATAAATTCTTTTATATTTCAATTTTTTTTTTATTATTCCGCTTTCACAAATTTACGTACCCTTTAAAAGGGGATTGGGAAAGAAGGGGTGGAGGAGAAATAATGTATGATATTCAGCTCACCTCCGAGACAGACTCCGGACTAAAAATGCAACGATTGAAAAGTTTCTTCATATATCCAAGGTCCCTTGCATCAGTCATGTCACACTGTAAAAAGTTCATAATGTTAATATCGCATATTCAATAAATAGGGTTTCTTGAGCCTGCAATCGATTTTGTTTTATTGATGGAAAACATAAATTATTTTTTATTTTTTTATTACAAACAAAACAGACAATAGCTTCATAATATTGCAACAGCCTGTACTTTGGTCTTCTTATGGTGCAGCTGAATAGGATCCAGGCTATATTCAACGCTGCTGCAAGACTTCTCCTGAGAGGTTGAAGATTTGAGCATATTACTCCTCTCTTGCACAACTTACATTGGTTAAAGTTTCGTCACATCAAAGTTCCTTGATGTGACGAACCTTTTTGCAAAAAACCAATCTGGCTATCGGCAGTTTCACTCCACTGAAACGATACTCATGAGAACTGTATCGGACCTAATATCTCGCATGGGAAATGCCGAACTAACACTAGTGTCTTTCCTCGATATGAGTGCAGCTTTTGACACGGTTGATCATAGTATACTTCTCTCAAAGCTAGAGCATGAGTTCGGCATTAGGGAAAAGGTTTTAACGTGGATGTCTTCATACCTATCCAACCGAGAATATGAAGTCAAATTTAATAACACAACATCCAGAAAACACTCAACGTTATATGGAGTTCCACAGGGTTCTGTTCTTGGACCAATCTTGTTCAACTTATACACCAATCAATTAGAGTATGTTATTCAAAACTTAGGCTTTACAACATATTGTTATGCAGACGATCGCATTTTCTTTAAATCATGCACCCCGGAATCCAAATCTGCTCTTGAGCAAGAAGTCGTTTCGTGCATAACGGACATTTCATCCTGGATGTCTAACAATATGCTTAAAATCAACCCCACCAAAACTGAATTTCTCTGGATAGCGTCTCCACGAAGACAACATCTCATAAACGCTGACCCTATTCGTGTACAAAACGTGGACATAATCCCATCTAACCACGTTAAGTTCCTCGGAGCGCATCTTGATAACGCCCTTACGATGGAGAAACACATATCATCTACTGTTAGAAGTGGTTTCTATACTTTAAGGCAGCTCAAGAACATAAGGAAAAATATATCAACCGACGGAGCTAAAACCATAATTAACTCATTCGTCGTTTCACGATTGGATTACTGCAATGGCATCCTCGCAAATCTTCCGCAATATCAACTCCAGAGAATTCAGTCCGTTTTTAACGCGGCTGCACGTTTCATTTACCAACTGAATCGCTCTGCACACATATCTGCCACCCTTCAATCTCTTCACTGGCTCAGATGTCCGGAGAGAGTTGAATTTAAAGTGTGTTTGACAGTATTTAAGGCACTTCATGCTATGGCCCCAGAATATATCATAGAACTCTGTGGTAGACAGGCGTTAAGTCATAGACAGACAACACTTAGGTCTTGTCAAGATATTACAACTAAATTGGAGGTGACCAGTACTGTATCGAAACCAGTGTACGTGGAGCGTGCTTTTGCAATATCTGCACCTGTAGTCTGGAACAGGCTTCCACAAATGATCAGAGAAACGCAGGACATATCTCGTTTCAAGAACCATCTTAAGACTTATCTTTTCAAGAAATCTCACGGAATAATCCAAGCACAACCTTAGTTAGTAAAGAGCGCCCTTGAGGTGGATTTTTTTCACAAAACGGCGCTTTACAAATCATCCAAATAATAATTATAAATTAAAGGTAAAGCAACGACTGGAGTATAAGATATCTGTGATGGTGTTTTCGGCCTTGAAGGGAGTATTACCAACTTATTTGTCGGAGATGTGCGAGATCGAGACCATCAGTGAAAGACGGCTCATGCTTCGCTCAGCACAGGGTGAGGCAAAATGCAGACTTGTTGAGCCATCTCGATCTCGCAGAACGGGCTTTGGAGATAGAGCGTTTAGTGTTGCGGGTCCCAGATATTGGAACAAGCTGCCTCTGTGTCTGCGAGAGGAGGTGAATGGAGAGAGTTTTAAAAGAGGACTGAAGACACACCTTTTTGCTGGGAGTTTCGGGTGATGGATACGATGAACGGCGCCCTTGAGGTCATGTTATGAGTAAACGGCGCTTTTACAAATTGTCCATATATATATATAAAGTACAGAAAAAAGGCAAATCTTTCAGAGATCAGCTATCATCCAACACCATGCGCCACAAATCAATTTACAAGATATAGGTACCTAACATTCTGGTCATCTTACATGCCTATATAAACACAGTCTCGCTCGCTCACTCAATAATCACACTAGCACAACACACAAGTCATTTATTACAAATCAAGAGGAAGGGGGGGGGGTGAATTATGGTGAATTGAAGTTTTAATTTTCATGTTATGGTAAGAAACATATTGTCATAATAATTCATAATTGTAATAATGAAAATTCTTGAAAAGTAAGATTATATATAGGTAGACACTATTCTCATCTACGGCACAGTTCTTCCTAGAACTCCGCGGCACACCAAAATTCTTCCTTGAACTCCGCGGCATACCAAAATTCTTCATAGAAATCCGCGGCGCACCAAAAACTCAAAATATATAGGTGTGAAACTGATACACAAATTTTAAAATAATTTTTTATGTAATAATTATTTTTTTATACAATAATTTAATGTATTGTTGTTATAATTTGATTATTTTGTTTGTAAAAAAACGTATATAATTGCCTGACAATTCCAAGTGCCAAAAAATAGTTTGTAGAAATAGTTTTCAAATTTGTTTGCATTTGATTTGTTTTATATTTAATATGTCTCTGTTCTCCTAATACCAGTAAACTTTTTACTGTTTGGAGAGTGACAAAAAAAAATGTTACTTATTAGATATATTAAGGTTAGAATTACTTATTGTTTTAGTTTGTCTTATGTGCTTAATTAAATAAATTAATAAATAAAAATCAATGGCCTACGGATGATAAGAAAGAATAAAAGAAAATAGAATATTCTATTCTATTCTTCTCAAGGCCATCCTCTCGTTTGCGAGTGATTTAGGCCAATATAGAGCAACGAGTTTTTAACAATGATATATGTATTAAAAAAAAAACAATATTATAATATTCTATACACTATTTTGAAAAATAATTTGTCATTGTGTATTAATAAATACAAAATGAAAATTTAAAAATTTCAAATACAAATTTGAACGCGGCACACCTGTATTCAGCTCACGGCACACCGGTTGCGGAGCACTGATATATAGGATTTTCATTTTTTTTATTCTATTACCAGCAGCCGTAGTCAAAACACATTTCAACGATAGAATGCAAACACAAAGAAAGCAGGTTGCTAGCGCCGATCAGTGCCGGTAAGCGCCGGCAAAGTGAATCGCAATCGGCGTTCCTGCTTTTACTATGTGCGTGTTCATTGAAATGCATGTGATCATTCTCGGCGCCGCGCCGGTAGACGCAGGCATAGGAAAACAGATAACCTGCTATCTTTGTGTTTGCACCCTTATGCAGTCGTTCAACTATAGACTAGTTTCAAGAAATATAAAATTTTGTAGCTAAAATACACACGGCATTGTGTTTTGACGATTAAGGCTGCTGCTAGGATAAAACCTCAATTAGCCCAGGAAATATAGACCAAAAATCGGGGTTTCAGGGAAATAATTAATAACCAGCTGAAACTTTCAGGGATGGTTTCTTGATGCTTCTGGAAGAAATCCTGAAAAGTCTCTAAAAATATTATGTGAGCTTCTATCCAAAATGGCGGATTAAAGATGGCCGCCAAATGCATGGCACCTTGCTAAATGTTTTTTATTATATCTATGTAAATAAAAACCCTTTTCGTATTCTGAAAAATGGTATGTAATTTGGAAACATGTTTGTTTTTGTAAAAATATATTAAAAAAGTCTAAATGAATTACAAATAACATTTTTTTGAGTATGAAATATTTTTTTCGGAATAAAAAAAAATGATTTTTAATATTTTACCCCATAACTTTTTATGTAATAATAAATCGTAAAAAACTAAAGTTATATTTTTTCTGGCTGTGAATATAAGGATTATAATGAAAAAAATTTTTTGAAGAAATTCTGAAAAATAGTTGAGATATTTGAATATGAATGGAGCACCAGAGTGATCTCTTCGTCAAATAACGATTTCAGTCGGGTTAGTAAGTATGCGAAATGTGGAATAAATCTTGACTTATGTTTCTACAAGATGGTCCATACATGAGGTAGGTTCCTGTATTACAAAAATAAAAACAAAATCTCTATAAATTTCGACCCACCCTACTCCACCTATCCCATAATATCACCTTTACCTTATTACAGTTTCTCCAAGAAGAATTTGCTCAGATATTCAAAATTCTTGCATGAAAACTGTAAATTTTCAAAATAAAACTTCTAATCCAGTTTATGAATACTCACTACGCTCAAAATAAGTGGTCATCGTCAGTTATCGAATTTTTTTTAATGTAGGTAAATATAGAATACCTACTATTTCGTACTATGATTGAAGAAATAACGCATTTTTGCGTGGTATTTTCACTTGAGTTATTTATATCGTAATGCATTCACCTACAAGTGGGGTAGCCAGCAGACTAATTCCTTGTAATTAATGTACAGATCGTCGTCTCTGTGCCATAAAATTTAATCATTCAGAGGTGGCACCTAATCGTCGAATTTAAGATGATAGTTACCTTGTTTGTGATGTTTCATGAAAAATTTTCTATTACAGGACACTCGAAATCTTACGGAAAAGATTGATAAAGGTCTTTTTTTTCTTGGAGACTCTATTTTCATTCTATTTCTATTATTTTTGGTAATGATAATGTATTTGTATTACGTCTGTCTATTAATTTTCACGTATTAGGAAGGCTGCTAATTACGTTTCGGGAAATGGGGTAACCAGGGTTATTTGAGTTCATGTAATATTTTCATCACATAGTTTATTATTTTTAACAGTATACCATATCAGAAAATTTTCTCATACATATGATAACAAAACTTTTATTGCATTCCGAATGAGGCACCTCCAGAACATGTATTTTTGTATCCTACTTACACTTTTGCCGGCGAATAAAATTATCAGTCAGCAGTTAAATGAACATGAATTTGAACATTAATAAATCAACTGAGAGTAAGAATAAAATTTCATAGCAAAAAATTCAATAATTCTATGTTTTGAGTGGTCAAATTGTCATTTATTTGAACAGATGTGTAAAAGTATTAGTTATCATTCTGATGAAAGATTTGGCTACTTTGGCTTGTTTCCCATGTTTTTTCAGTTTTTTTTTGTAAACAAATTATTTGATTTCACAATAATTAGTT
>OX388329.1:19820700-19905239 GCA_947579605.1 Athripsodes cinereus
TTGCAAAAATTTTCCAAATTTTCTTTTTATTGTTTTACCATAATATTCATTAAAAATTGATAGAAAACTGTTTTTGTGATTCTTTGAACGGACTTATATTGGGAGAGTTATGCCTGGTTATAGATGTAAAAAGACATTTTTATAAAGTGTGATACGTACCTGCGTACTCTCCGCTGGTTACTCCCCTTTAGAATCCAGCCAGTGTCCAAAAACACAGCCTCCGGCTTAGCTCAGTCTTATCTCTTTAGGCGGAGGTGCAGGTCCCGATCAAAAGTATATGTACTTATTGGTTCGGTTTCTCTCTCTCTTTCTCTATTCTTGCCTTTTGGCTCTATGACAGAGGGATAAGTGGGGTGTCCTACTCTCTACTTAAATTAAAATCTTAATTTGGTATGACTCACGTTTATTGAGATATAAAAGCAAAAAAAAAAACAACATTTAACAAAAGAAAACCTAAGGCTATGTGTGTTACAACTAATTTTGTTATTCCTGATAATCAATCAATCAATAAATCAAATCAAAGAGAAAAAAAAATAATTTCACCATAAACATTTAGCAATAGGTTCACATTCATGCACATAGAATATTTATAGGTATACAGTATCAATTTGGCACATGCACATCTTAGAATATATTATAGTATCAACTTAGGGAAACAATTGTTCCCTTTCGCTGAATATTTATAGGTATACAAATTTGCATTTTATTGATTAACCATAGTAATGACATTACTATCCTGGACAACTCAGGATTTCACTGTTTTGCGAAAAATCACCGCAAGGGCACACATATATTATCATTCAATATATTAGGTCTTATATTAATTACTCTACTCCCAGATACCCTGATTTGTTGCAATACAAAAAAAATCAAAAAAAAAAAAAATAAAAGGGTTGAAGTCAAATTATGATTGATCCCTACTTATCAGAGACAATTGAAACAGAAAAACTCAAATCGTCATAGAAAATTTCAATATTTAAGTTGTACTGTATAATATGTAAAAATTGTTTATTTGTATTAATAAAATAGAATACAAAAAAATAAACTCTATTCACAACCACCTTAGGATTCGTTACGTGAATTAAATAACTCCCAACTTATCGCTAGGTACATATTCAGTTAATATTGGGTATTGCATAATTTCATAAAAAATAACAATCAAAGAAAAAAACTAAAACCAAGTGAAAACAAAACAACAACCCCTTTCTTCCTTGTCTACTCTTCCTATTCCGTTCCAGCGATTTCTCTACCCCAATACCTGACTATCATGTCTAGATAAGATATCAATATTCTTACGGCTGTCCGACGGGAAAGGCCTTCTGGGATGATTCCACGTTTCTGGTCGTTCCTATTCCCACGATCCAGTTGGTAACGTTCCTTCAGTCACGACACAACGATTCACTTGTTGGACGTCCACGCCCTCAGCTTTGTGTTCATATAACAATGTTCTATAACACCTACACCAGTCTATGCGAAAGATGACAGCTTGCCTGAATTTAGCTGATTAAATAACTTCACAATATCGTTTCAACCTGTGAGTAGAAACGATATTATTTCTATCACGATTGTCCAGGGAGTTTCAGATACCGATTTAGGTACTATTATTAAAACACTGCGCTATTTACCTTTAGTAGGTAGATACAAAAAATCACAAATAAAGTCATTAATTCTCCTCCGGTCACAATTCTAAAGTCTGATTTAATTTAATTATTATTATTACCAATATAATTATCTATCACCAATTTCTCACTCAACAGATACGTCCTGTTCTCACCTCGATTTACAGAAAGTCACGAAGGAATTAATGATTTCTCCCCCCGATCACAATTATATAATCCGACTCGTTTGCGTGTATTTAATTTAATTATTATTACCAGTAATTATCTATCACCAATTATTCACTCGCAGAATGTTTTTACTAGTTCGATGGAGTAGCACTATCACAAAAATTATCTTCTAAGTCAAAAAAAAAAAAAAAAAACATGTAGATATATTTAATCGATATCAAAAATAAAACTGACTATCTACACTGACAATGATCTTCCACCAAAGCAATACGGCTTTTCTCTAGTCAGATCGACAACAGACGCGCGACCTCTGACCGTTTTCTCTCTCGAAAGCGAAATTCGGAATCTGACTAAGGAATCGCTGTGCAATGATTTTTATTAACTCATCTATCGATCTCCTACCCAAATCACGGACAAA
Source organism: Athripsodes cinereus (assembly GCA_947579605.1). NCBI lineage: Eukaryota > Metazoa > Arthropoda > Insecta > Trichoptera > Leptoceridae > Athripsodes > Athripsodes cinereus. The sequence goes on from OX388329.1 coordinate 19,822,906, forward strand.
AAAATCTTATGTAACCGCCCTTAACCCATAATGTCATTGGTCCGTCATTATCCAATTAACGCTTCGCATTCGTTGACATCTGGATTGTTACCGATAGCCCGTTTCCAGGGTCGGTCCCCCAATGTAAGGCACGCTTTGCTCTTGCCCCGTGCGGGAATAAAATAGTGCGAAAAAATTAAAACCTCGTTATTTCAATACTTAACACATATCTCCTCCGAATGTCGCGGCAGCTATGTTATAAGTTAATTTCTTCTACCATTGCCCTTTGACATTATTACCGGATACCTACTTCGTCTAATTTCCATTTTCAATTTGAATCGACATAAGGAATGTACGAGGGCCATTTTAATGAAACGATTACGTGGTTATTTTTTTTGTTTATTCACTTTTCCTAAAGAAACGTCTTTCTTACTTCTGCCCGCGTCCATTTCGTAATTTTTCTTTTCTACCGACGGACCTGTTTTTCGGTTTCGGAATCATATGTTCCTGGAAGAGCTGCGATTTTTGACCCCGCCCTGCTTCGACACACCCCATGTATTGTTCATAGCGCCAGGGCGGCAATTTCACAGTGGCCCAACTTACGAGTCGGATTCATTTCGATTTTCAACTTTATTTATTCCAGACCGATTTCTCTCATAACCGCTCCAAGCTTTCAGGAGCAGTCGTTGTTCACCCTCTCCACGCTTAAGGTAACCCCTAGGGAGGAAATATCTTAGTGATTCGAAAAACAATGCCCCCCGCTTCGAAATTAATTTACCCCTTTACTGATCTGCTTATTCGAACAGACAATTTACATATGATAACTCGCGATCTCACCCTTTTTTTCCATTTTTTTATATCCGGAGTTATTTCACGATTCTTTTCTCCCACTACCAAATTCGATACGCCACTGTTACCATAAATCTTCAGTTTAATGGCCTCGATGTGTGGCCTTCGTTCAAAATTCCCCGAAAGGGTATTTTTTGTTGGTCTATTTTTAGCATGAATTTTGGTAGCTGTCTAATTTGATATTTATGACCGGACCAAGTCCAAAATTTGGACTATATAAAAAAAATACACGGATCAAATTTGCTTCTTAAAATTAAATGACATCCTCTGAATTTATTACTTCCTAAACAAAGACGGAAACTTCCTCTCGTCTACATTCCCACGATTGAGAATCTATCCCTACATACTTATTGTCCAGCATGTGTCTCAAACCCATCATCTTCGAATGCTGAAATTTGTCAACTATTTCCTACATAACAATCCCACCCTACTTAATTTGACAAATTTCAGCCTATTCCCTTGGCCTTCTTAAAAAAAAAACACAAAAATAAATAAATGAACCATCTAACGTTCAAGACATATTCTATCTATTTGCCCGGCGCCACTTGGTTTCGCGTTTTCTGTCTTGTCGTAGCGTTAAACCAAGAAATCTGCTACGTGCTTCGTAAAGTTGTAATATTTCTTGACCATGATAGTCCATTTAACCAAACAGGCCCCCTTATGCCTTAATTAGTCTCCGTTTTATATTCCTACCTTCCTTCCCCCTCCACAACGATATTAAGCTTGTTCATAACCCGTTATTTACGCCTTATCTACGCGTTGTATTTATGCAATAACCATCACAATGCTAATAATACTTAGCCTAAAATACATTTTGCTTTTTAAAAATTTACTTTTATAACTACACTCATGCTTTTATAGGTTCTTAATACAATAAACGTTACATTCTTATATAAAAATATACAATTTACAGAGCAATAGTCATTTTGCGAGTTTTGTTCACCTTGTAAGGGAAATAATTGAATCAAATGAACCAATTCTTTCTCCCGAATCAACCCATAGTCTTCCCGTAATTTTACATCTCCCATTTACTGTATGTTTTCAATGAGTCCCCATATTTTTTTTCTATTTCCAATCGAGTATTTACATCATAGGCAATATCTGATACATTTACTTAACAAGTATGTGGTCACTTATAATAACTAGATTACATAAAACAAAACAAACCCATATATCATTTATAAATACAAATCATCTCCTTCATCGTTTTTCACCATATTCATTATGCACGAATCACCTTCGTGCACTCATTAGGTATCTCAGACCCCTTACCCCTGTCTCAAAAAAAACAGAATACTTTTATACTAACACAATATATACATGGTAAATAATCAAATATCTCTACCTCATTACCACGTTATCACGATTGAAAATGACCATCTATAATTTATCATACTAATATTCAATTAATTTGTTTACACATTCATTTATTTTATTTTATTTTATTTAAGCCCTAAACGGCTGTTACCTCTTACATCAACCTATAGTACAATTACTTAACATCATCTAGATTTATATATATACATCATACAATTTATTATAGGTATCAATCAATACAGAAAAAAAATATAACAGTATTTTTTGAACAATAAAACAACCCTAAAATATACGAGAACTATAAGTATAAAATGGTGTGAAATTTAAACAATGAATTTACACTTATACCAAATAATGAAAAATGAAATAAAACTTATCAAAGCTAATTGCTAATTCAATTTAATTAAACATTATAATGAGTCATACCTTGTGCCTAAATTATAATCTAACATACCTACTACTAGCTACTTCACCTACCCTTTCTCCTGACAAGGACTCCAGGTCATTTACCCTTAAATGCCTAAATGTGGGGGGGCTACCCCCCCTCCATTTTCCGTCCGAGACCAGGTCACAACCCATCATTATGGAGATGGATTTACCACCCTTGATAAATCTGGAAACCGTTTTCCGCTCGCATTCTCCGATAAGATGAGTGAGTCGAACCTTCTTCTATTCTCTACGATTCCTTCTGTCTCCACAACCTATACTAACTCGCTTCAAACTATCTCTCCATGCGGTATCTACCTTGCACTTCCGACCAAGATCCCCTCTCGCTCTCAGTTCCGCCGTCTTTCCTCGTTCCTCGTCGCTTTACGATTCTTTCTGACTACCTTCGTAAGTAGCATGACAATAGCACCCTTACTATGTCAGAGCCGCCATGCCTTTCGCATAAAACGGTTCCTTGCTCTTACGTTCTTACAAACCAAACTTCCCAACCTGCGACCTAATATTCAATTTAATCCTCACGTCCTACAAGCCTTACCCGCACTCTATCTATTCAGGTAATAACGGTTGTATTTGTTTGCGGCTAACAAATTTCTATTGTCCTATTCCCTTGGCCACTATTGTTATGTAAACAATAGTTTGTCACGCCTCCTCGTAGTCGTATACCTGTCTCCAAACAGTATTGCTTCCTGTCGCCATCTTGGCTATGCGACATCTCTACATACCTAACCGGACGAATGTTTTCCGCCTTACATTCCACCTATCCATCTTAGCTACTATACGAAATAATAATAACTAAAACTTATGATTTTGTTAGAAACTAATTACTCTCACCTAATGATATATCCTTATTTCTAGATGTCTACGTACTATTTATCTAATTTGCGACATATACCTAACTGCTAAGTGTATACACTGTACATTCAAATTATCTTTACACTATACCTACCTAGTTATCTCTCTTACAACGAAATTCTTAATTCGGCCTCTATCTAAATCTAGTTATTTTGTTAGTACTTATGTTATGACTTAGGCTAATAATAATATAGGTATGATAAACGGTTTTTATTTTACATGAAAAAAAAAAAAAACATATTAAACCTAATCTAAAATATCTACGTATCTATATTCTTCACAACATTATTTACATTAGTTACAGTAATTCTGATGTTCGACAATTTTATTTTATAGTGGTTTTTCGATCTCCTGCCTCTTACAGGACACTCAAAAACAGTAGAAATAGGTGGGAGTGATATTCTTAGGCCGTCAACTCCACGGCGCTTGTTTCAGTTCCGGTGTTAGAAACTGCGAACTGTGTTTTTCGATTTCCTGCCTTTTACAGGACTCTCGAAAATCTTACGAAAAGAGAGGGCATGATATTCTTTAAACCGTCCATGCCACGGCGATGTTTCAGTTCCGGTGTGTGAACTGTAAAAATGTATTTTTCGATTTCCTGCCTTTTACAGGACTCTCGAAAATCTTTCGAAAAGAGAGGGCATGATATTCTTTAAACCGTCCATGCCACGGCGAAACATCAGATGTCTTTACACGTTCATCATTAAACTTCTCCCTTCACCTGCATCTACTGTTACTATTCTTCTTACAACAGTCGGGGTAATTATTATACCAATTGCTAGTTCTTTCCCCCCCCAACTATGCTACCTATATTTCGACACCTATCACTCAAAATTACCTATGACATCACCTACTATCAATACCTAGATTACATCTCTAAAAAAAAACAAGATATCGCTATTCCTATCGCTAAGCAATGAATCACTAACTATCATACTACCCAAAACTATACATCCTATTGCTATTAAACACCTTCCACCTTGCCTCTGTTATCGTAGTAAGAGAGAGAGAAAGAAAGGAAAAATTCCACAGCACGTGCTGATTGGGTTCGTGCTTGATCTAGCGTGCTAGATCAAGCAATGCCGACACGATGGGCGCCAATTTGATACGTACCTGCGTACTCTCCGCTGGTTACTCCCCTTTAGAATCCAGCCAGTGTCCAAAAACACAGCCTCCGGCTTAGCTCAGTCTTATCTCTTTAGGCGGAGGTGCAGGTCCCGATCAAAAGTATATGTACTTATTGGTTCGGTTTCTCTCTCTCTTTCTCTATTCTTGCCTTTTGGCTCTATGACAGAGGGATAAGTGGGGTGTCCTACTCTCTACTTAAATTAAAATCTTAATTTGGTATGACTCACGTTTATTGAGATATAAAAGCAAAAAAAAAAACAACATTTAACAAAAGAAAACCTAAGGCTATGTGTGTTACAACTAATTTTGTTATTCCTGATAATCAATCAATCAATAAATCAAATCAAAGAGAAAAAAAAATAATTTCACCATAAACATTTAGCAATAGGTTCACATTCATGCACATAGAATATTTATAGGTATACAGTATCAATTTGGCACATGCACATCTTAGAATATATTATAGTATCAACTTAGGGAAACAATTGTTCCCTTTCGCTGAATATTTATAGGTATACAAATTTGCATTTTATTGATTAACCATAGTAATGACATTACTATCCTGGACAACTCAGGATTTCACTGTTTTGCGAAAAATCACCGCAAGGGCACACATATATTATCATTCAATATATTAGGTCTTATATTAATTACTCTACTCCCAGATACCCTGATTTGTTGCAATACAAAAAAAATCAAAAAAAAAAAAAATAAAAGGGTTGAAGTCAAATTATGATTGATCCCTACTTATCAGAGACAATTGAAACAGAAAAACTCAAATCGTCATAGAAAATTTCAATATTTAAGTTGTACTGTATAATATGTAAAAATTGTTTATTTGTATTAATAAAATAGAATACAAAAAAATAAACTCTATTCACAACCACCTTAGGATTCGTTACGTGAATTAAATAACTCCCAACTTATCGCTAGGTACATATTCAGTTAATATTGGGTATTGCATAATTTCATAAAAAATAACAATCAAAGAAAAAAACTAAAACCAAGTGAAAACAAAACAACAACCCCTTTCTTCCTTGTCTACTCTTCCTATTCCGTTCCAGCGATTTCTCTACCCCAATACCTGACTATCATGTCTAGATAAGATATCAATATTCTTACGGCTGTCCGACGGGAAAGGCCTTCTGGGATGATTCCACGTTTCTGGTCGTTCCTATTCCCACGATCCAGTTGGTAACGTTCCTTCAGTCACGACACAACGATTCACTTGTTGGACGTCCACGCCCTCAGCTTTGTGTTCATATAACAATGTTCTATAACACCTACACCAGTCTATGCGAAAGATGACAGCTTGCCTGAATTTAGCTGATTAAATAACTTCACAATATCGTTTCAACCTGTGAGTAGAAACGATATTATTTCTATCACGATTGTCCAGGGAGTTTCAGATACCGATTTAGGTACTATTATTAAAACACTGCGCTATTTACCTTTAGTAGGTAGATACAAAAAATCACAAATAAAGTCATTAATTCTCCTCCGGTCACAATTCTAAAGTCTGATTTAATTTAATTATTATTATTACCAATATAATTATCTATCACCAATTTCTCACTCAACAGATACGTCCTGTTCTCACCTCGATTTACAGAAAGTCACGAAGGAATTAATGATTTCTCCCCCCGATCACAATTATATAATCCGACTCGTTTGCGTGTATTTAATTTAATTATTATTACCAGTAATTATCTATCACCAATTATTCACTCGCAGAATGTTTTTACTAGTTCGATGGAGTAGCACTATCACAAAAATTATCTTCTAAGTCAAAAAAAAAAAAAAAAAACATGTAGATATATTTAATCGATATCAAAAATAAAACTGACTATCTACACTGACAATGATCTTCCACCAAAGCAATACGGCTTTTCTCTAGTCAGATCGACAACAGACGCGCGACCTCTGACCGTTTTCTCTCTCGAAAGCGAAATTCGGAATCTGACTAAGGAATCGCTGTGCAATGATTTTTATTAACTCATCTATCGATCTCCTACCCAAATCACGGACAAAAAAATCTTATGTAACCGCCCTTAACCCATAATGTCATTGGTCCGTCATTATCCAATTAACGCTTCGCATTCGTTGACATCTGGATTGTTACCGATAGCCCGTTTCCAGGGTCGGTCCCCCAATGTAAGGCACGCTTTGCTCTTGCCCCGTGCGGGAATAAAATAGTGCGAAAAAATTAAAACCTCGTTATTTCAATACTTAACACATATCTCCTCCGAATGTCGCGGCAGCTATGTTATAAGTTAATTTCTTCTACCATTGCCCTTTGACATTATTACCGGATACCTACTTCGTCTAATTTCCATTTTCAATTTGAATCGACATAAGGAATGTACGAGGGCCATTTTAATGAAACGATTACGTGGTTATTTTTTTTGTTTATTCACTTTTCCTAAAGAAACGTCTTTCTTACTTCTGCCCGCGTCCATTTCGTAATTTTTCTTTTCTACCGACGGACCTGTTTTTCGGTTTCGGAATCATATGTTCCTGGAAGAGCTGCGATTTTTGACCCCGCCCTGCTTCGACACACCCCATGTATTGTTCATAGCGCCAGGGCGGCAATTTCACAGTGGCCCAACTTACGAGTCGGATTCATTTCGATTTTCAACTTTATTTATTCCAGACCGATTTCTCTCATAACCGCTCCAAGCTTTCAGGAGCAGTCGTTGTTCACCCTCTCCACGCTTAAGGTAACCCCTAGGGAGGAAATATCTTAGTGATTCGAAAAACAATGCCCCCCGCTTCGAAATTAATTTACCCCTTTACTGATCTGCTTATTCGAACAGACAATTTACATATGATAACTCGCGATCTCACCCTTTTTTTCCATTTTTTTATATCCGGAGTTATTTCACGATTCTTTTCTCCCACTACCAAATTCGATACGCCACTGTTACCATAAATCTTCAGTTTAATGGCCTCGATGTGTGGCCTTCGTTCAAAATTCCCCGAAAGGGTATTTTTTGTTGGTCTATTTTTAGCATGAATTTTGGTAGCTGTCTAATTTGATATTTATGACCGGACCAAGTCCAAAATTTGGACTATATAAAAAAAATACACGGATCAAATTTGCTTCTTAAAATTAAATGACATCCTCTGAATTTATTACTTCCTAAACAAAGACGGAAACTTCCTCTCGTCTACATTCCCACGATTGAGAATCTATCCCTACATACTTATTGTCCAGCATGTGTCTCAAACCCATCATCTTCGAATGCTGAAATTTGTCAACTATTTCCTACATAACAAGTGCTATCAAATTCCATGGTATTATTGTGTTTTGCTGTAAACCATTAGAAAGAGCGTGGAATTTGTCACAGAAATCCTCGTGGTGGTAGTGCTTCACCTCTTATGGCGTGGAAACTGTGAGTAATAATAACATTTTTCTCATACATTATTTACTGCACAAAGCATTACTACCCAACCAGTATAAACTATTGGTTTTGGGTTTCGTGATTTACATTCGTTGAAGTTCACAAACATCTCTGAATTACTCTGAACGATCGATTGAATTATTTAGCTGTTTTAAAATGAAGTGTCAGTCATATGGGGAGGGAGTGGTGGAGGAGGATAAAGTTATCTGCTCTGCTTGCAAAAAAGTTTACCATTTTTTTTCTCAGGGAGTGAGGGAGTCCACATTCAGGAAAATGGGCTCTAGAAGGCAGACTTGGAAATGTATTGACTGCAAGTCATTACAAAAAGTGGCAAGAACAGCTGAGACTCCCATTTCTGGTCCCGTTGTGCCTCCCATAAGTCCCTCTGAAGCACCTATAACTGAACCTACGAACTCTGATATAATGAGACAAATCTCGACCCTTCGAGTGGATTACAGTAATATTCTGAAAGAATTTGTGGGACTTAAGTCATTCATAGAGCAAAATGCAAATACCGTCACAATGCTGGATGATAGGATAAAAACAATGGAATCAACAATCCAATCTAAGGTCCTTCAGATAGATAACATAGGTAAACGTGTCTCAGAGAATAAATCTACAGTTGAATCCTTAATAAAGAGAATGGATGTGATGGACGCAGCAGCTACGCGCATGAACACACTTAGTGACGAAATGGAGATTCTGAGCTCCAAGACTTTACCCGTTGAAGCCCTTGAAAAAGAGATCACAGAGCTGAATAACATAGAGATCACTGGACTTCCCCTAATAAGGGATGAATCAGTAATGGATGCCGTTAAGAATATGGCTAAAAATTGAGTGTAAGTCTCGATGTTGCCGATGTTGATTAGTCTACAAGGCAGTGTTCCGCCGAAGGTTGTAATTAAGTTTAAAAACAGAGAGAAGGTTGAAGATTTTATGTCAGCTATACGTAAACGACGAGGTATCACCATAAAAGATCTTGGCATAACAGGCAAGGAGACGAGAATATATCTAATTTATCACCTCACTCCTGCCAATAAGAAATTCTTTAGTCAGACAAGAAGGATGGCGGAGGTGAAACAATATCAGCTTATCTGGATAAAAAGCTGTAGAATATACGCCAGAAAAAACAGAGTCTCCAGCAATACTGATTAAAAATGCATCTGGCATGAAAAAGCAGACATGACTATGGACATCAACTAGATTAAACTCTCAAAGAACCCTAGTTTCACTCATGGTTGTATTTCTTCTGCTGTTTTTTTGCACATCTTACGTCATCTTTACGCTCTTCTGTATCCTTTTAAATTTGGTTGTTTATTCAAATAAGCTCATGAATCCTCTCCATACTTTCTCCCATAAACCTATTTCAGCTGTCATTCTGCTACTCTCAAATGACGCCAATCAGTCGTATCCTTATGTTATCATGGTTAATGTACACAGATTTTTCTCAACCAGTTAGTTTTTAAATTATATTACCAAAACGTTAGGGGACTCAGAACCAAAACCCATAGTTTTCTCGAGAACGTATTGACCGATGGCGATGATTACTATGTAATATGTATGTCTAACAGAAACGTGGTTAAACGACAGTATATATAGCCATGAAATATTTGATAGAAGATACAATGTTTTCAGACGTGACCGCGATTATGAGGGGACTGGTCAGAGATTGGGCGGTGGAGTGCTAATCGCTGTCAAATCTTCTATAGGTACCTGCCAAAGTCCGCTCTACTTGGGCCACTGCCGCTGAGGAAATTTGGGTGACCTGCGGTGAGCGGATTGGTGAATCAGTTAATATTTGCTGTGTTTATTTACCACGCGACACAAACTATAACGAACAAATTATTAATTTCACGGACAACGTTTCTAACTTGATTTTTAATCACTCTGAAGAAGCCTTCCTAATTTTAGGTGATTTCAATCTGCCGAAAGGAGCTATCGCTTTTCTATAGTCCTGATGAATATAATGATGGTACAAGTGCAATGTTTGTGGACTTTCTATCTCTGGTGGGACTCGAACAATACAATGGTGTACTGAACTCTAACGACCGAATTTTGGACCTGGTGTTGAGTACCAGCTCTGGGTGCACAGTTTCACAATGTATCGACCCCCTGACTTACGAACACTCCCACCATAGATCTCTTTAAATTGATGTACGTATTGAAAAAGACATATACATAAAAACTATTCCTAGAACCGTTAATCTTTTCTATAAAGCCGACTGCCTCTCAATACTCGTAAGACAACATCTCTCACAAATCTATTGGATTGCTAAAATTGATAACTGTGATACTGATGAAGCAGTACAACACTTTTACGGCGTTAATAATTTTTTAAATAAGTACCTACTCTCCTCAATCAACTTAATTTAATATCGAATCACCTGTATTATGAGGCCTGCAAAGCTTCCCTTCCCTATTGATACATAAACTGGATAAAATTTTGATACTTTAATTAATTGCTACACCAAACTGAATAAATTGAAAGATTACGAAATGTTTTAAAAAACTCTTTATCTCTTTATAGACCTTTTTCTTGCCAAGAAAAAGGTCTACAAATTATACAAATTCGGGAACTAGAAAAGATTTTTCTGTGCTAAAAATCGAGAAAGACACTTAGGGAACCAACCAACTTAATTTTGCTAAGCCGTTGTCTCTCCCTAAAAAACTTAGTGCCTCTATTCCTTTGCTTCCTTAAACTCTATCTAATTCATTTAAGATTAATTAATATACCATCACAGCATATCCCACAAGTGGGGTAGCCAGCAGACCAGCTGCATATAAAACATGCAAGCTGTCTTCTCCGTGCCAATATAAAATCAAGACATTCAGGATGGGTGGCAAACCTCATCGCCCAATTTGAGATGCAAAATGTCTTATTTTTTCGAACACCTGCCTTTTACAGGACACTCGAAAACTTATGGAGAAGAGTGGGAGACCAATTCTTTACCGGGTGCTCCACGGGATAGAAGATTAATATCACTTGTTTTATTCTCCTTCAATATCATCGAAATATACCTACCTGATGCAATTCTTCAACAAATATACCTGATGCAATATCTTCAACAACAATAACTGAATATAACAATCTATTTTTAAACTTATCAAGTTGGAATCACAAGATTAAGGAATGGATAATCAATATTACGTATATAGGGTAGATGACCCGGTTTTGGACACTTTAAGAAATTTTCGTCCGAACACGGAGCAGTACGAAGTTGTAAAAAGAGTGGGATACATTTTTATTTTTTTCTCTTATAGTCCAATCATTATTCTCCTAGAAAAATACAAAAACAGTATTTGAGAATCGCTTGATAAAAAAATAAAAAATAAAAAGTCCGACAAGGTCGAAAAACACCGGTTTTGGACACTTTACCCCCGGTTTTGGACATACGTTGTACCAGTTTTGGACACTTTATTGCACTTAGGTTTTTAATCTTTTAAATTTATATAAAATGAAAGAAATGAGTTTTTTATACCGTGTATTATTAAAATTATAAACAAAGAATATGAATTAACTCTATAACTACAATAATGCTCAGGAAAAATGTTTTTACTCCAAAAATTTAGAAAAAAAAATAAACTTCTATTATTCCGTCACAGCATATCCCACAAGTGAGGTAGCCAGCAAACGAGCCTCACGAAATAATTATGAAGATGTCCTCTCCATGCCTACAAAAAAATTAAGACATTCAGGATGGGTAGCAAACATCATCGCTGAATTTAAAATAAAAAATATCTTTGTGCTAACACTCATCCGACTTTTACAGGGCACTTGAAAACTTGCGAAAAAGAGTGGGAGATCAATTTTTGTCGGGTGCTCCACAGAACAATAAGAGTAAAAGGTTTTATCAAAATTAAAATAAAAAACAAACATATTGAACATTATAATCATATTTAAGCCATTCAATCATGCCAAAATGTATTCGAAGAGATCAATTTCAATTGACAAAATAGAAATTAATCTCTCTGTCTCTTGTGTAAAATTAAGGTTAAGGTAGCACCATTTTAATGTTTTTTTCTCCTTAAAATGTAAAAATATTCATTTTCCTATAGTTTTATTAAGGTGTCCAAAACTGAAACACTATGTGAGCTGGTTGTGGACACGTCCGTGTCTAAAACTAGAACAATTGTTAAATTGCTGCACTAGTTGTAGACATACAAGATTGTGATAAAACAAATGAGTGAAGTTATGAAATATTGTTAAAAATATATTCATAAGACTTCTACCTAATAGTTTAAACGGTTACATTAGCAAAAACATTATGGATTGTTCAAATATTTTCAGATTACTAACCAAAGGGTCCTTATCGTTTTTGTTAAGAAATCAGTGAATTTACACACGTTTTACTGAAAACTTCAACCATCACGACATTTGACACAATGCCAGCTTATCTGGTCATTTACAAATATAACCATACTCCGAAGAAATGTTATGCATAAACTAAACATCTTAAAATTGTTCACATCCTTATTTCTGGGACACCAAATCTCAAAATGTCCAAAACCGGGGCAGTGTCCACAACCGGGTCATCTACCCTACCTACATTATCATTACTACACTACGCCGAAACGACCGACATATCACAAAAACTCAAAAGTCTCGAATTGAGTAAGGGAGCGGGACCGGATGGCATCTCACCGATATTTATTGTGAAATGTGCTGATGAACTTGCAGAGCCACTTACTATTTTATTTAACCTATCTTTTCGTGCCGGCTCCTTCCCATCTGTCTGGAAGAGATCACTAATTACTCCTATATATAAATCTGGTGACAAACACAATGTTGAGAACTACAGGCCTATATCGAAATTGTCTTTGATGAGCAAAGTGAAGGAGAGAATTGTAGTTCACTGAATATATCCTAAATTCAATGGGAGGCGGGGGACAGGCGGACGCTATATATACGGACTTTTCCAAGGCGTTTGATAAGATTAGCCACAATATACTAGACATACGGTATTCATGGCGACCTACTAAGATGGGTAGTATCGTACATAGAGGGAAGATTACAGGCAGTCGCCGTGAACAACTGTGTTTCTCAATACTCACATTGTTCCTCAGGTGTCCCACAAGGCTCTTATCTGGGGCCTATCCTTTTAACCTTGTACATAAACGATATAAAGCACTGTTTTCAGACTTCCAGCTACCTTGTTTATGCAGATGATATTAAAATCTATAGAAGCATTCCTAGTGCTAGGGACTGCGAAGAGTTGCAATTAGACTTAGATAGACTCTCTAGCTACTGCCTAAAAAAACAACTTTACCTCAATGTCTCAAAATGTAACTGTATCACCTTTACAAAATCAAAGAGGCCAATATTGCTAAGAGATACGTTCTGAGTGGCGCGCAGTTGGCAAGAGTAAACGAAGTTAAAGACCTAGGTGTACCTATTACTTGACAGCAAAATGACGTATAAAAATCACATAGACCGAATAGTAGATGGGGCATTCAAACAGTTGGGTTTTATATTGAGGGTATCTAAGCCATTCAAGTCTATCAATACCTTGAAAGCGTTGTATTTTTGTAACGTTCGGAGTAGTTTGGAATTTGCATCAGTTGTATGGAACCCACAATATATAACATACATAGATCGGATAGAAAGGGTTCAAAACAAATTTTTAAAACATTTACATGCTTACTTTTTTAAATTTTTCTATCTATATGTATATATATTATATGTTTTGTTAAAGGCTTACCTATAGCCGTTTATTTTATAAAATAAATAAATAAAATAATAAATATAAATTACAGATGTACCTAGGTTATCTTTCGACGACTATAAACTTTCTGCCCGTCACCATAGAGTTGCAACTTTGGAAAATAGGCGAACTGTAGTGACATGATGTACTTATGTAAACTCCTGAATGGTGTCATCGACTCGACTGAACTTATCCATAAAATACACTTCAACTGCCCCTCAAGACGAACGAGAACTGGTTCTTAATTTAGACTTCAACAGTGTACCACAAATTACTGCCAAAACTCGTATATACAACGAGCTTGTGGAAGTTACGACTCATTTTTTGGCGCGGTGGATATCCATCAACATACTAAGACCAAATTTAAGCCTCAAATATTTGAGACTTTAATAAGAGGATGACTCTGTTGTAATGGTTTTCCTTCCCTTCCCTTCCCTTTTCCTCCTTCATGAGCGCTCTATTATAAGTTATTTTCTTTCTACTAATATAAGATACTTAGTCTTGTTAAGAATCATACATACTAACTTTAAATAATAGCACTTTTCCATATTTAAAATTTATATTATATGTCAACTAAAAACTTGTAATATTATGCAAACTGTTTTGGTTTACTTATTATGTAACTTATATCTTGTAATGTATTCTGTTTAACTGTTTGTTTGCTCAAAATAAAATAAAATAAAAAAAATAAAACACAGATGAACATTCAAATGAGCATAAATATTTTGCAGATGCACCTGTTATTTTTGCGAAGAAAATTTTCAGAAGACGCCGGCACAACACTTAACTTCATCATAAACAAAATGTTTTAATTTTCAGAAACGTAGGTATAAACATTTTAACTATTCTACCGAATATTTAGTCTATTATTCGGTATTCTGTAGAATAGTTTAAATGTAAAACTGCAAGGAACTAATAGCTTGTAGATTGTTGCTATTTCATTGTCAGCTGCTGCAGATGCATAATTATTAATCCTCAAATATCTAATTAATTAATATAATTTGATTATTGTAATTAATAATATTGGAACACAAAAAAAAAATGTACCGCGCTGCAAGTCTAGTACATATTATGTCTACGATAATTATACCTAAACGATGTGCGGTTGTTAATACCTACAACACTCTCTTACTTTTGCCGAATATTCGGCACATGATCTTGCATAATATTCGGTATTTGGCAATTACATTATTCGTTGCATCTCTAGTTCAAATAGTTTGCTGAGTATACAAAGTGAGTCACCTTATAGCTAAAGAGTCATAATATAATGATTATGTAGGTATACAAATGACAGAGTACGTACCTACCTATAATATAATGAAAACATTCATAATTTAATGAAAGGAACCATATAATGTAATATTATTGCCATGATTTTACTTACACTTATAGATCGTCTAGTGGTCTACCGAACCGAGATTTGTTGACGGGTTGGTCACTAATAATAATGTTATTGTTATTACAAACCCTGGGTGGTTCGGTAGATGACGTGTTTTGCGCTGTTGTGTTATCACAGGGATTGTCAACTGTCATGTATGCGGGTTTGATGCGATCTATAGACACTTGAACGTGTTTATTTTTTATGTTTAAGATGTAAGTCTTTGCATCACGGTATATTATTTCATAAGGTCCATTAGTATGGTGGTTGGAGTATCATCTTGGAAGCATCTATCCTAACAAAAGCATGCGTAGAAGATGCTAGGTCTTAGAAATGAAAGTTCTCCTGTTTCCGTGAAGTTTGGTCGGTGGTGGCTGAGTGTCCCTGAAATGTTCACGGAGATTTTTGGCGAAACCAGTTCTGTTAGTTAGCTCCTAGCTCCTCAAAGCATTCTTTCCATCTATTCACAACGTCAACACCATTCATTAACATACATCCCTCTTTATTGGGGCAGTTTTATGCCCTTCTCAGTCGGTAGAATAAAGAAAGAGACTCGTTGAAGAAACTCCAAACAGAACACATCTCAGGTACTGGGTTGATTCTAAGTTTCTCTAAATGTAATAAAAATGTAAAATACAACTGCATATGCTCTATTTGAATCCCCTCCACAGTGGTAGGTGTGTTGAATAAAACTTATATGGTTTCTGAATACTTTCTCTTTATTACACACCATACCCAGACGCACTGGCCCAGGTATGTGTATCCAACAACAAAACAACAATCTATAATAAAGTTACAATCAAATTATTACCTCTTTGGGTATATAACCTACAAGATTACTCTGTAATAGAAAACCATGCATTTGTCTAATCAAAACTCACAAAGAAATATAAAGATTATTGGTGAATCTGACCTGTATTACTTCACCCATCCTCAGATGCTGATGACCTCGATATCCGCAGATGTAAACCCAATCTGCTGTATCAACCGACAATCCCGATTCATGACCATCCCATACCTTTATGCCACACTTGATTGGTGAAATTTCGATTATGGATGAGTTATAAAATTTACGCCGCAGCCTGCTATGTAGATCCAGTATATAGCTGATTCATTAATTTACATCTAACTTGCTACATATTATAATCCCGGGTACAATTGGTATATTTATCTAGGATCCCATTGATATATGTATTAACTTCGGGTATAACTGATATATTCCTCTCGTATACCATTGATATATTACTTTCGGGTACCACTGATACCGCATCTAAATAAAAAGATAATTGTAATTAGTGATGCTTATTTATAATTAAAATAATTTCAATTCTGACAAAGTATTCTATATGATCTACCCACACAAAACCTATTCAATTTACATACCTTATTTTATATGCGGTACACATATGTTATTAATGTTGATCGCCGTCTCGTTCAATCTATCACTAACACAATATAGATTTACAATTACATATTAATGCAATATTCAAGATACGGATTATTAAAAATCCATTAACACTAATGCTTGTCGTACCGTGGTATACAATTTTTATCAGGCGAGTGAGAAAGAATTCACGTTCGCCTGATATTTTATAATCCTCTCTCCGAAATCCAACTGTTTCCTGTCATGCGAACATGTTAAAGTTGCCAAGTTATTGCCCGAACAATTAGATTATATTAAATTCAATTTTTATTTATTTGGATCACGATCTTAAACCCCTTGACACAAAACTCATTTAATTACATGTTTAAATCTAAATTACAACCCGAATAATATCTCATCATATCTATATACTCACAAAATTGTGCACACTTATATCAGTTTTATAAAAATGACGAAATTATTCTTTGCTTTTGACAACATACCAAATCACGTCACGTGATTTCTAGGTTACCTACACTTTCTATACTAGGGCCCGATTTTATTATTATTTCCCCATATAAACCGCATGTTACTTAAATCCTATTTCCGTAAACATGAATTGTGTTGCAATCAATCTAAAAGAATATGCTAAAAAGATTAATTAAATGATAGATGTCCGTTTACACCAATAGTTCTGTTCCATTATTTCTAATAACATTCATACTATTCACCTCATTGTTGCTTCTTTTACGCTTAACTTCTTTCCAAAACATTTTCATATTTTCAGACAATTTCTTACACTCTGCCTCATCCACTATTTTCTTTTTTTTCCTTTATCAGTGCCTTAACTACTTTCTTATATCGCTTGTACACTTCTCTAGCACTCATTTTTTCTTAATCTAGATTACGTGAGGCTAGCACACCCTTCCATGCATTCTTCTTCCTAACTACGTCTTTATCATCATCATCCTACCATGAATCATCTTTTTTCGTCCAATCTCTATAGATATCTTTTGCACATTCTACTAGCATGTGTTTCATCACACTCCATCTATCATCTACACTCAATCCATTACCTTCATTTGCATCAAATTTCATTCTTCTTTCTCTTTCATATTTTTCCCTACACTCCCTGTCGTTCAACTTTTCGACATTTATTCTCTTAGCTTTTTCAACTTTATGTGTTTTAGGTCGCCAGCCAAAGAACAAGCATTTTCTCAAAGCCACAAAAAATGGTCTTATTCCAGCTCAGGGGCCCTATTCTCCAATCTCGATTGATAAATGTCACCTATGAGATATGTCGATAAATTATCTCGCACGAAAAGTCGAATGGCAGTCAACGACCCTATTCTTGACGCCATTCGAGATTTAAACGGTCGACATTCGAGAAGCTACCGGCAACGTCGCACTTTTTGTATGTTTTTGTATGTGGTCATCGAAAAAATGACATTTATTTATACAATTTTTCAAGAGATGGCGCTTTAGTGTGGGAAGGCACGTGACGTCCAAGATGGCGCTTTTATATGAGGAGTCACAATCAATATCAAACTTTTCGTGATATTTTTATTTAAACTAAAAAACTCTATAAATCCGGCATCACTTTATTTTATTTTAATACCGTATGCAAAATGTAAACGACCATTGAGTGACTCACGGCGGTCATTTTTATAAATTTTTGACATGTCGATTGGTGTGACATTCATCTCGAGTGGTAAAACACCACTCGACAAATTCTCGCATGATTTCGTGTGACATTTGTCGTATACGACTTTCAAGAATAGGGTTTTGAAGGAATCGATCGAAAGCAATAAAATCTCGATTGCGACATCCATCAATCGAGATTGGAGAATAGGGCCCCAGTGCCAATATACAACCGCGTATGAATGGAGGTTTCCGAAGATTTGAGTCAACACATACATAATCGATTAAGGATCTCTCACACCCTCTCTCTCAAGTAAACAAATGGATATCTTTGTGCCCAAAGAACGTATTGGATATGAAGAGATCCCATTCCATGCATATCCTCTAGCAGTCTTCTTCCATTATCATTCACTTTGGCATTACCGTGATCACCTAACACGCTTTCATAGTCTCTGCTTCTCGCTCCAACTCATCCATTAAAATCTTCAGCCAGTAAAATACTTTCACTGTCTTTCTTAGATTCTGCTAAATATATGCAAAAAAAGATGCAATTTTGATCAAGATATATCAGCAAACACTCTTATTTTATTACCAAAATAATCTCCAAATATTTAGTTTCCCTGTTGTTGTGTTTACTGTTACATCCATTTTGAAATTAATTCAATAGAATGAAAAATGTTTGACAATGAATATCGCTATCTAGTAAATCTTTCGTAAATTTCCATATATTTTCTTATCAATTTTTGTGACAAGGTCTCATTAAAATTGTAATATCTTTATCAGTATATAAGATATTTAAAATGTTTTTAGCCTATGACCTTCCCAGAAGATGAGACCTCGTAAAGAGTGTATTATTTTACTTCTGTCTTTCCTAATTTCAGAATCCATTAAGGATATACGAACATACATACGTACCGTAGATACTATCCACTGCCTTTGATATGAAATTATTTCCCCCCAAATTTAATTGGCCTAATTAACAAATTTTCCGTCAAATTTCTAGTCTACACATGTGGATTGATGGTGCAAAGACAGAAATAAATGGCACTTGATCCATTCTGCATACCCGGCAAAGGAAGCGGTGTGATGAGATGTTGATGATGAAGATGATTAAAATAAACTTTTTAACTTATTTTAGAGGATAACTCTAAAGTTTGTACATTCACAGAGTGAAAATTCATTATGCCTGCCGGGTTAAATAACACACAGTTTAATTTTCACATAGATTTATTCAAATCTCGAGCACTTTCGTCAATGTTAATGAATTGACATTTTCAAGAGAACTTCTCAAGAGTTAACTCATTAACTTCGTCAATTCATTAACATTGACGAAAGTGCTCGAGATTTGAATAAATCTTAGTGGAAAGTAAACTGTGTGTTATTTAACCCGGCAGGCGCGGTAAAGTAATAAATCTTGTCATAAGTGTACGCGTTTTTTTTTGACGGGTTCAATAAAAATAATGAAATCATAGTAATAACTTGAATAAATATTTTTTTGTTTGCGTAAACATCATAAGTTTTTTATCCTCATTTGTTTTTGTAACAAATATAATAATTATAACATAACACAACGTCTTAAATCAGTATAAAACGATATACCATACAAAAGTACTTAGCTCTGTATCCGCCATATGTCTAGACATGGACCCATAATGGTGTCACGGGATACTGCGGTGATACTACATTTATAAACACTAGTGCGTTATTTACCCATAGTACTTATGAAATTGTTTATTTAACACCTAATGAATTTAAAATATTTATATTTCATCCTTTTCAAGTACCAGAAATCATATTTTTATACACTTGAGATAAAAACATTAAAAGCTATCGTAAATAAAAACACGAGTAAACTAATTAATACCTATAATGTTATTTTTTTGATGTATGATAAATACTAAAACAGGGTTCCAAACACAAACTAATGTTACATTTTTCACAATAAATTTTAGATAATTGTTTTTTTTATTAACTGCACATACACGGCACCTTCTTCTTGGATTTTTGACCGACGGAGTTGATGGAATTTTTTTAGGCATATGTTCAGCTGCTCTTTTCGGAATAATGCGAAGAAATGAAGATTCAGAAGATGTCGATGGTCTTGGTACTGCTGAAGATATTTTATTATACTTTTCAGATAATCTTTTAATTATTTCTAATTGAAATTCAGCAAGGGACATTTTCTTGCCTGATACATGGGTATAAAGTGCGTGGGCATTTAATAAATAAAAGTAGATTATATGAAAACACACTTTTTTGTACCACTTGAGGGACTTTCGCATACAAGATAAATTACTCAGCATCATGTCTGTTTTATCAACTGCTCCCATGTTATGTATCTATTATAATCTATGATGCAAGCTGGTTTTAAGATGTTTTGACCCGTTCTGTAGTCACTTTTTCCTGTATCTTTCATTACATCTTGGTGTATAGTGGTGAGCATGTGCACATCTCTTCGATCACACCATTTCAAAGCTAATAGGGGACCATTTACTTTAGCTTCTGTTTCACCCTTTTTCAGTTTTCTGAATTCGGGCATTCCTTTCCAAGTTTTTCGCACGGTGCCACAAGCATTTGTTTTTTTTTTGTGTGCAGTAAACTGAACAACTGAGGACTCGTGTACCAGTTGTCACACCACAAGTTATGTCCTTTCCAAAGTAATCTTCGAGAAGAGTTCTGATAACACCGCCAGATATCGCCAAATTATGTTCATCCCTGATTTCTGTACCAGCACCGTGATATATAATAAAGTCAATGGGTCTGGGAAAATTCACCGACAGCAATTTGCCGTCGGACAATTCACCGACAACAATTCACCGAGAGGACAAATTACCGAGAGGATAATTCACCGACAGGATAATTCATCGACGTACATTTCACCGACAGACAATTTGCCGACAAATGCGAATAATATAATTCTGGCGTGGTCGGAAGTTCTTTTTTTAAAAAAAGAAAGATTGTTTCTTGTAGTGGTTGTTTAAATATTTTGTTACACAAATACATAAACAATAAAATACTACATTACAAAATGTGTTTATATTGTTTTGTATTTGTCGGCAAATTGTCTGTCGGTGAAATGTACGTCGATGAATTATCCTGTCGGTGAATTTCCTCTCGGTAATTTGTCCTCTCGGTGAATTGTTGTCGGTGAATTGTCCGTCGGCAAATTGTTGTCGGTAAATTATCCGGCTCCCGAAATAATGAATCCTGTTACAACATCTACTAAAACAAACAACTTGATCCCAAATCGGTGTCGTTTTGAAGGTATGTACTGTTTAAAAGCTAACCTTCCTTTAAAGTATAATATCATTATTTTAGAGGCATTAACTATGTACCTTACAATTTCTCGACATTTTGAAAAAATATTAACTTGAATTTCTATGTTTATTAAATACGCTATCGCGATTTATTTATATTTATTTATACAAATATACAGCTTAAAGCTTTTATAAGAACAAAAAATTAATTGCATGGTATCAAAAAATTAATAGGTAAGTATAAAATATGTAAGAAAGTATCAACACAGTATTACATAAAAAATAAGCATGAATACAATAAACCAATAAAAACAACTTGCAATTCAACAGTCGACGATTCATACTACATAAAAAAGTTATCAAAACAATTAAAATATATAAAATGTTATAAACACTATTTAAAAAAGTAAAGTAAAAAAGTAAACTACACCATTAACGAGCTTTTCAAGACTCTTGAAAAGCTCGTCAATGGTATAAGGACACTGAAATCGCGATAGGGTATTAAATTAACATAGAAATTCAAACATAATAACATAAAAACTAAAATAGAAAGTTAATATATTTAAATTTAGGTAATAAAAATAAAAGCTTTTAAGCAATATTAGTGAAAGTTATATAGTGTTTAATTTTTATTTTTATAACCTTAATTTTAAAATGAGCTTTCATAATGTTAACTCTTCAAAAATAGAAGAGTTATTAATATATTTTTTGAATAAACTTTTTCAGTTAAAAATCAAACTATTTTTTATTTTCTTGATGCAATATGGTAATATAAAAAATGCGGTGTTTTATATATGAAATTTATTTATTTGTTCAACACATCATTTCACAAATTAATGTTTACTTTACTTACAAGCTAAAGAAACCAAACATAATTACACATAATATTTAACTGATACATTTCTAAGAGCATCGACATTTAGGCGAAGCTGATAAGATATTTTAAAAATTAACAGTGTAGGTATATGGCAATAATTATCAATAATACCTCTATACTAGGCTAAAAATGTTTGTATTATTTTTAATTTTGTTCATAAGTATAGAAAAAAAATTAAACCTTTAAAATATAGAAGATTGTGTTCGTTATTTTGAAAATTGCCATTTTAGTAGGTACTCTACTCTTAGTTGACCGTCGGTACTTATGAGTACCGAACCAATTTTGTACAGGACTGCCCACCCATAGGTATTTTTCTTATTGTAGAACTTTTTCGTATTTTTCTTATAATGTTGGGGTTTTAGAAAGATTTGAATAAAAAAAATATTAAAAAATAATAATACTTACTCTAATATTGGCATGGTACTAACAAGTACCGTCCAGCATAAATGGTACTAATATTTTCAATATAGACATTAAAAATAAGTTTTTTAGTTATGAACTTTATAAAAAAACAAATACCTAAGTAAATAATAATGAAACAAAAAAAGAAAAAAATCAGTTTTATTTTGGCTTTATGCCTTTTGTGATAATGATCTTTTGAATATACAAAAAAATCACACGCGCTGTCACCATCAACACAAGATAAAATAAAGACATTAGTACTCAAAATATCAGTTTTGCCAATAAACAAAATATACGTCAGGGATAATAAAATGTTCCTTTACAGTACCGACGCACATTTGGCGCGAGAATTTTGATGAAGTGTTTATAATACGCATTTAAAGTATATGGTACTGGTCAGTACCGTCGGTCAAAAAGGGTAATTTTTTTTTCAAATTTTTTGGGCAACTAAGGGTTAAATAGTTTAAATACTAAATAAATATAATGAAAACAATATTGTTTTTGGTTTAACTGTGATTTATTTGTTAAATAAAATACCTGGTTTCGACCTATGAGGTCATTGTCAAGGAGTTTGACAATGACCTCATAGGTCGAAACCAGGTAACTTATTTAACAAATAAATCACAGTAAAACCAAAAACAATATTGTTTTCATTATATTTATATAATGGAGTTTTACAAAATCAACGTCGACTCAATCAATAAAGTTTAAATACTTGTACAAACATTTTTTAAAGCGAATACTATCAATGAGCTCTTTTATATATGAAATTCGACGAATATGCTTACACCTAAATATGTATATGTGGACTGTCCACAGCAGCGGTGATAAGGAAATTTTACGCAAACATAGACGGGCATTGCAGCAATCTTAATGAATATCCCCATCTCTTGCGAAGTCATTTCCTCTTCTGAATTATTGTACAACACAAGAGGACGATTTGGACTGCTGAGCTTTCAATTGTTCTATCATTTCAATTTGTTTTAGCTGCATTTCATTAATCTTTTTTAAATATTCAATTTGATCTCTCATCTGATTTTCTTTTACCTCATTTAATAGTTTATTGGCCTCATTGGAAGTTATTACAGACATTCTTTCTTGCAGATTTATCCTCGAGGCTATGACCTGATCTTTCATTCTGGATATGGCTGAAGTTACCTTAACACGGAATATGTTGCTCTCTTCTATATTAAGAATTTCATCAACAAACTTTATGAAATCTAATTTCATATAAATGCTTCCGCCTTCTTGTAGTTCAGCAATGCTTGCGGAATTTTCTCCGATAGCAGAAAGTGATTCTTTGACTGTCGTTTGGGAGTTCAAAAGTGATTTCAATTTTTCTTCCTCCTTTATTAGTTTTTTCTTGATTATTTTCAATTCATCCGTTTCTGTTACTTTATTGATGTTAGAAGGAATCACACTTTTGATATATTCAATTTCAATACGCTCCAAAACGTCATCTAACTCTTTGAACTCTGTGAAGTAAGCATGCGCTTCTAAAAGAAAACATTTGGATCTGTCTGAAATTCCAGGAGTTACGGCAGATAACTGCTGCTTTTGTATCGCTTCTGCAACTTTCTCAATGGCAATGTCAACATTTTGAAATAGTTTGGAACAATCTTCAGATTCTGAAGAAGGCGTCTCGCATAGAACAAAATAATTTGGATTCTGAATCAGATGATGAACTAGACTTCGATTATTAATTTTTAATTTCTCCTGCTTCATTATACTTTTCGACAAAAGATCAGTCATCTCCTTTTTGCTAGTTTCCTCGTTGTCCTTATTAAACACAACTATGATACCATTCATCATGGATGTAGCATATCCAGGAAGGATCGAGTGAATTTTATCAAGAAATGCAATGAACTGTGCGGGATTGTCATGGATAACGTCGTTGGTGTCAGAAATGAGAACAAACTTGACAGAGTTGGCGTTTTTTATCATTTCTTTGATGTAGAATGCATTCGCAACATCTTGTGCCTCTCCTCTATTATCGTCAAATCCTGGTGCATCCACAATCAGTCCTTTAATTCTGGAAGATTTCCAAGCTGACGGGATTGCTGTTTCAGACGTTGTTTCCAGACCAATAACTGGACCTTTTTCTTCATCACAATCTTTGATTATCTTGTAATTATTCTTTTTATATTTCACAGCCTTTAACTTGTTTCCAATAATATGATTCACAACTGTACTCTTCCCTGCTCTGGTATTGCCAATGAATATGACGATATCTTTATCTATGATGTCCTGAACTATCTTGGCGCATTCTGGGCTGTAAATCAGTGAGTGCATTTTAGCCAGACACTCCAGAACCATCAGCTCCTGATCGCGTGTCAACTTCATTTCGAAGGAATTCTGTAAAAATGAAACAATGTTATTAATTCGTGATTGCACCCATCCTCAACGTTTCAACTTTAGTGGCACGTTCTTCTGCTAATAAACCAGCCCGTAAGATATACCCTGATGGTAAGAATGAATGAAATTATCCAATACGAAAATAAATACTGCACATATTGTAACTACATTAATTATTATTTCCATTTTCTTCAGAACCACAAAAACGATTTCTCAATTTGAATTTAGAGCTTCAGATGCAAAGGCACACCGATCCTAGAATATTGAAACTGAGAAAACAGCACATATCTGTTTCTGCCTATAATATTTTGAATAATGTTTTTCTCTATATTTTTATTGATTTATATAGTTATAATTATCTATTGTCTAACAAAAATAACAAGTAGGTATATCCTAAATATATTACAAATAAATTTTCAATCTCAACAATATGGCCAAGTCTGAATCATAAAGTAGTTTAGTTGCACTTAGTGTAAGGAGATATGTAAGTCACGATAGTTCTAATTCGTATTCACAGTTTTCCGTACTAAAACTAATTAACTTAGTTCATTTTGACACCTTAGTACAACTATAAATTTCGTCACTCTATGGATTTCGAATTCAGAATGAAATTTAAGTTGACAACCGACGACTAACATGAGTTGGATTTGGCAGAATTTTGTTCGCGATTTTTAATGTGCGACTATTATTAGTTCTGTCATTTTGCCGCAGAATATTGCTATATTTTGCAAATTTAAAGGTGTTTTTTTTCAATTAAAAGTAAAAATGGATATTTTTAGGGTCCTCGCAACTCTTGGCATCTATGAATTGTAAAATATACCACCACCGACGCAAATACGAACGTCAAAATATAGCGGCAAATCTGACATTTCACATTTTCACGCGCGAAAACTTTTAACTTGTTGCCAGAAATGTAAATCGGTAAGTAAAAAACATTTTGTATTGTGGCATCACGGACTAATATTAGTTTGTCTCATAGATTTTACCATTTGACCTAGATAGTTATCGAGTTTATAAGTAGTTCATGACTAATGCTGAATACAATTTTGTACTAAAATAACTAATATTAGTCAACTATTATTAGTAAGTTTCGTTAGTAGTTCATTATGATTCAGAATTGGCCCTAATGTGGAACGAAGTGAGTTTGAATCTCATTTAAGTCAAAATAATCACACTTGGTCAGATTTGCCACCCGTATTTTATTTGTCCACTCGTAATACTGGTAATATTTTTTTGTAATCAAAGGCAATGATGCCGTAAATAAATAAAATAAATAAATAAATAAATAAATAAATAAATAAATAAATAAATAAATAAAGTATTGTACTTTATTTCAGGTAATTGTACTCTATACTTAATGAGAACAATAAAGTGTACGGCTAATTTCTTTTCAAAACAACCAGACCATGTTGCTCAATGTCTTAGATTTTTTTTATACTTTGCCTGTTAATTGCCTGATATGTTGATACTTTCAAACAAGTATTATTATTTTCTTACTATCGAACTTTTTTTTGGCGGCCATTTTTCTAAGGTGCCGAGGGGGATTTTTAATTAAAATAGATCTTGATAACAATTATTGTATCTTTTTTATTTATTGACATATCGAGATGATTTAAAAATATATATTTTAAGTAAAAAAAAATCTAGTTTCAAAAATATTTTTGATCATCGGCACCTATCGAAAAATTACTAAATTTTGCTTCAAATTTACAATTCTAATATTGAAAATTTCTCATTTTCGGATCATTATTTTAGAATGAAAACAACAAGTATCATCATTCATATTTTTTATTTACAGAGATATTTAATGTCACTATTCTCAGAAGCAATGCAGATGAATTTAAGATAGTCCTTCTTTTTCTATAACTAGTCGAAATTTGCTCTTATGTAAAAAAATGCAAATTTTGAAACCAAATATCTGAAAAGGGACTCAATGTTTTCTTTTGAAAATTTTATCAAACGTTAACCGTATTCTTATTGATAAAAGGCAGGAATTATATGAGTGATATCGGAGCGATTTTTGGGATATGGAGTTTTTCCCGCTTTATTTTAATGTAGTCTAAGTGGTTTTTAAAATATGATGTTTTGAAATTTCCATACAAAATACAAGCCCAGTACGGCTCACGTTTTTCCTATACTGCCTATTCATTTTCTATGGAAATTTCAATACAGGATATTTTTTAAGAGTAAAAAATAATAATACTTGTTTGAAAGTCTCAACATATCAGGCAATTGACAGGCAAAGTATGAAAAAAATCAAAAACATCGAGCAACGATTTTTCCATTGTTTGGTTGTTTTTGTTTGGAATTATACGTACACGAAAATACTTTTTTTGCATAATTTAATTTATTTGAGATTTTGAAAAGTTAAGTCGTAAATATGTCTTCGTTAAATGAAATTTATCGATTGATGCAAAGCGTCTCTGAATTTGATAAAAAAATAAAAACTCATTTACTCTTCTTTAAATATAGACTACAAAGATGCTGTGCAATTGTTTAATAGAAATGCTAATTTGATACAAACTGCAAAAAGCAATAAAAAATATGTTTATAAACACAATAATAAACTCGTGAAAGCAATAAACGCGTGGGCAATCCCATTATTAACATACTCATTTGGCATCATAAAATGGTCTAAAACGGATCTAGATAAATTAGAAAGACTTATTAGAACACAATTAACAAAAAATAGATATCATCATCCAAATTCCGCGAAAGAAAGGTTGGTTCTGCCTAGGAGTATAGGAGGAAGAGGAATTGTTGTTAACATTTCCTCTTTACATAATAATCAAATAGAATCCCTTAAAACATTTTTTAAGAACAAACAAAATAATTCTATATTACATAAAATTATAAATACAGAATCATACACCTTTAAATTTAAATGACGAAACAGTAGGTCCGCGATTAAACTATTTAAATAATTTGTTAGAATCTTGGGGTAGGAAGGAACTTCATGCTAGACACCTCAATGATCTCAACCAATCTTATGTTGACAAATATGCGTCAAACAGGTGGTTGACCATTGGGGAATTGTATGAGGAAACCGAGGGTTTTATGCTAGCAATTCAAGATCAGGTAATAAATACAAAAAATTATCAAAAATATATTATAAAAAATCAAAATATAATAGATGATTCGTGTAGAAAATGTCTGGCCAAACCGGAAACAATTCAACACATAGTTTCGGGTTCTCCCACTCTCGCTCAAACTGAGTATACTTATAGACATAATCATGTAGCAAAAATTATACATCAAAATTTAGCTATTAAACATAATCTTTTAAACTCAAATAATATAATACCTTATTATAAATACAACCCGGAACAGGTATTAGAAAATCAAAATTATAGGCTCTATTATGATAAAACCATAATAACAGATAGACAAATACATCATAGTAGACCCGATTTAGTATTACATGATAAACGTAATAAAATAACGTACCTAATCGACATCGCTGTCCCAAATATACATAATATACAAACAACCGTCGCAGAAAAAATACGTAAATATACAGAACTAGCAGGAGAAATAAAAAATATTTGGCATTCTAGGTCTGTTTATATAATACCTTTAGTCATGTCAGCTACAGGGGTAACTCCGAAATCTTTAATAAATAATTCACAAAAATTAGATTTGCCGGTTAATTTGTACATTAAAATTCAAAAATCTATTATAATAAACACATGTAATATTGTAAAAAGGTTTCTGAACACAGATATTTCAGGCACAATGCTGGTATTTTGATCCCGCGTTTTGAGCCTAATCCTTTGATATCCTGTATATCTGGATAGGTGAATTTTTCCCGGCATTAGACTGTTGAGTTTTTGTGTGATCATGACTGATCATATGGAAACTTATCTGGTTGTATAATGCTGAGAAGTGTGGATGGCAATTCTGCCGCCGCGAAAAAAAAAATGAAAAATAAATTGTGAGTACTTACTTTATTTTGATGTTATGTACTTTTTTTTCTTACCTATAATAACCAATGTACTTTAACTGCAAAAGAAAAAGGTGGCAACCCTAGATATAATGCCTTGAAATCAGAGATGCTAAGGATAGTTTATTTGCCGAATACCGAATATTATGCAAGATCATGTGCCGAATAACCGAATATTCGGCAAAAAAATGGTGAGAGCGTGCGGTAATCCCGTGTAGGTATATCATCGACATATGTACTAGACTTGCAGCGCGATACATTTTTTCGAAATTTTTGTATTCCAACATTAATAATATTATGGGTTTTTCCCACCACTTTCCCCTGGATGTTTCAAGAGCAAAGCTTATCATCCAGACTCAACGAAACGAAAAAAAAATTTTCAAGGAAGGGCTCAGGGTTTGCCAGAAGGACTCCCCCCAACAAAATCCACCCTAAAATTACAAAACCCTTAATGTCCCTTGTAGGAGATACTCACGACAAGGCACTGCTCACTACTATAAAATTCTTAAAAACTATGTTTTTACAGTTAGGTACGTATTGCTACGTAGTACGTACTAATATTCTTAACACAAGAGACAACACTTTACAACTTATTTACTAGTGTTAGCACAATTGGCAATTTACTTTCCACTATACTCACCCTTTCATGTTTACAGAATTCTCTTTATAGAAATAGAAAACAAAGAAAGAAAAAAAAAAACATCGCAACCAAAGCTGAAGGATAGTGGACTGAGATGCAATCTTGTGAAAAAAAGGAAAATCCTCCAAGAGGTAAAATTAAAGTCATTTAAAGCAAAAATAAAGTTATTTAATAATATCTAACAATAATAATATAATGTTGTTTCACTCCATATCAAATTAATTAATTTTTTTTAAAAAGATTTATCTGGGTTTTGTTATAAACCCAAATACAACCTTATGCACCTTTCACACTAAGCTAAAAGCTTATGCCGTGAAAGTGGAGTCTGCCGGCACCTGGGATCGAACCACAGACCCCTTGTTCTGAAGGCCGAGACTCTACCTCCAGGCTACCGACGAACTGACGAAAATAAATTAGATATTTGAGGATTAGTAATTATGCATCTGCAGCTGACAATGAAATAGTAACAATCTACAAGCTATTAGTTCCTTCCAGTTTTACATTTAAACAATTTGGCAGAATACCAAATGATAGACTAAATATTCGGTATACGGCCGATTAGAAAACATGTTGCCTAATAGGTAGAATACCGAATAGTTGCCGAATATTCGTTGCATCTCTAGGTACTTGAAATTGTTAACCAATCATGCAATCCGCCATATAGGAAAATTTTAAATCTGTGATTGATTCAAATGGACTGAAGTATTTTTGCTTCGAAATTAGTTTTTTAGAATCGATTTCCCGAGGATGGAGGTGAATTTTTATCGTATTTATTAAACTACTGTAACATAATTAATATCAAAAGTAAATACAATAAAGAAAAAGAAGAAGAGCGTTGCTGTAAAATATTTAATATTTGTCTTTGGATGTGATTGCGGAAATAGCGCGGTATGTGTGACAAACTTCATTCGGGTCTAAAAACAACGTGGCGTGACGTAGTTCTAATAATGAGAGAGACAGCGGATAAGTAGCTATTTATTTGGGAGTAACCCAGGAAGCAGTCTCTTTATACGTCTGACCGCGAAGAAGTAATCATTAGTTTAGGTCGTGTTGCCTATGTGATAAATTTTAATCTCCCATGTGGAGTGTTCCATTTTAAAATGGAATATTGTCAACTTGTGTCGCATAATTGCGAACACTTTTAGAATAAATTTAAATTAATATCGTGAATAAAGTTATTTTCGGCAAGCGAGGCTCTAAATATTATACCGCTAAAAATGAAGGTATGTAATATTAGTTATTATTTAGTGAAATGCCGTTTAATGGATTTTTGTATTATTTTATATCTAAAACTGATTGTGTCTTCTGTGTTTAATACAGAAGCGGTAAATATCCAGGGGTTAGAGTTCAGGAGGATTTAATATTCATTGATGAGAATGATACCATGTGCTCAAGCTAAAATAGAATGATATCACAGTAAGCAGACGAATCTGGGAAGATTAATCTACAAGATTAATGGATGTTAACCACACAGGCGGGAACGGTGCGATGTATAATTCGTAGATCATCTATACAGCCAACCGAGTATCATATTTAATTAAAGTCATCAGGAAATCAACAGGTCACATTTTCAGTTTGCTTTTAGTATGTAAGGTTTAGCATGTATATACATAGTTATACATGAAGGTCAAGTCGAAGTGTACTTAGTTATAATTGTGATGAAGGATGTAGGTACCTAAAAGTTGATAATTATGTAGAAATTTAGTTAAGAATTTTGTTAACTAAGTTGTGAAAACCAGCTGTCCACTATCAGTGTATAGTGGAAGTGGAATAAAGATTTTTATTTGAAACTTTCTTTGAATTGAATCAATACTCCCATGATGAGTGTGGAGTATTCAATGAGACTGCGTAACATTATTTAAACAATGAAGGTATCATATAATAATTTAGAATCATATTCAGTAATAGTAATTATCAAATTAGAGGTGGAAATAACCCACGCAATTGAGATTAATATGTAATGAATGGGGTCTCATTGGATGTCCAATTCAAGCTCTACCGACTGAGTAAAATATAAAACTGGCACACTACATTGTAGCCAACGAATTTCTAAACATTTCTGCGTTGAAGGAGATCCACCGTCCACCCAGGTACCGCACAAGTCAGGGGACTTCCATTTTTAAACATTTTTGAATTTATAAGAATTGACATACTAAACTCGCAGAACGGTACATTTTTTCGAAATTTTGGTGTTCCAACATTTATGATACCAATAATATTATGCTGTTTTACTCCATATCGTTAAGGGCTCCATTTAGCAAAAACGGTAAAATATTCTAATTTCTACAAATTTGATAGAAAAACTGCCAAAACTTGATGACCTTTGCGAACATATTGATTTGATAAAATAAAAAATCAAATATTTATTACCAATTTTAGTTTTTTTACTAAAAAATAAATAAATCGCAGACTGACGAGATTTATTAAGGTACTCTTTGTCATATCAAAATACAAATTATTTGTAAAATGTATATATTTTTTATTCATCCTATCAAGCATATTTAGTATACAAAAAGTTGATTTCATGTCGTGATTTTTGGTTTCAAAATATGAGAAATTTTATCAAAAAAAAATATTTTATAAGTCGGTCAATACCCATGAAAAAAACAAAAAAAAAAAAAAATTTGTTCTTTAATTGTAATAACTGTCTAAATATTCTCAATATTAAAATAAATATATGAAAAATTGTAAGATTCACGTGCATTTATGTACCAAACACACCCCCGAATTCGATTTCTAGAAATATGAACAAGGGGTCCGCGGTTCGATCTCAGGTGCCGGCAAACTCCCCTTTCACGACACAAGCTTTTAGCTTACTGTGGAAGGTGTATAAAGTTGTATTTGGGTTTATAACAAAACCGAGATAGGTATATCTTTAAAAAAAAAATTAAATTAACATATAACCATACATTAATAAAATATGATAATATAAGATACAATATTAAATTATTATAAAGATAATATATTATTATAAAGATGATATATTTTATCTTATATATTAGAAAATATTTTTCTTACATTTTATCTATTATCTTGTTTTTTTTTTACGGTTCTTGTGTTTTCATTTATATGACAAAGGTCTTGCTGCTGTGTTTCTTTTTAATGCTTTTTTATAAACGAATACTATGAAGCTATGTACCAAACTTGTGGAAAATTGAATGTTTTATCGTTTTTGCTAAAGGGGCCCCTTAAGATGTGAATTGTCTGTTTCAAACAACACGACAAAAACACAACAGACAAAAACACGACAATCAGAATGGATGACATGCCTCGTCACTGCTAAATTGCGGATGTTAATAAATGTCTTATACACGTGAGGATTTATCAACACCTGTTTTTTACAGAACACTCGAAAACTTACAGAAAATAATGGATGGCCTATTTTTTATCGGGGAATCCACTAATAATTGCTTAAATATTTTCCGGATCCATAACATAAATCAACAACTCAGAATTCTAATTCCGGATCTCTGATTAGCTGAAATCAATTCACGTACATAATGGAAATCGCTCATTGATCCAGCATATTTATTTATTTATTTAAACACAATATACGGCAATTTACGATGGCGCTGGTGCGGAGGATAGTGCTTTGGCTTTCCACGAGATTCTTGACAAACATCCCTTGTTGAAGTTAAGAGTAACATTAAATCTAAATATAGGCATATTAAGCCATGAATTACTCATGAAATTGTTGTTTCTTAAAGAATATGATGCCGACAACTATTAAGAAATGTGGTAGTAAGATTGCAACAAAAAGACTTGTCAAGGAAGGCTGCTGAATCAATGTGCATTTGTATATAATTGAAATTTGGTAAATACTTTATTGTTAAGTTTATGTTCGATGCTTTGGATTAGGTTGAAATAAATTATGTATACCCCACGAGAGGGCGTGACTTGTTCAGAATAAAGGTGCCGAGACGTGCGAGTACAGAGAGAAGTCTCTTGTACAGAGAGAAGTCTCTTCTACAGAGGCTTCAGACTCTTCAACGATTTTCCGTCACATACAAGATCTGCGCCGAATGTACCGACCTTTCGTGGTTGGTGCATAAAATTTTTGTTAGAAAAAAAATAATTTTGATGATTGGGTATCGTGACACCCTGTATGAATGTAATGTATGAATGTTGGGAATGGAAGGCGACTGAGCGAGTTTATTGTTGTAAGTTTAGTAAGTAAGTAAGACTAAAATTTATGTTTGTTGTAAGTTATTTTTAAGGTATAATTATAACTTTATAAAATTTAAAAAAAAAAAAATATATATTGCTATTATGTAAGGAACGCGAAAACAAATCTACATATTTTAATGGATTTGGCGCGACTGTATATTTGTATTTAATATTTATATTTATAAAATTCTTTGCAATATCCAAACGATGTTGCAACAAGGACAATATTCAAGCAATATAGGAACTTGCTGGACAAAGTGCAAAGAAAGTATAGGATACAATAAATGAAGCAATAAATAAAAGAAATAAATTTAGTCCTATTACTGAAATAATTCATGAGGATCAGATATTTGATGTTTCTAAGGAGCCTAAGAAATTTGCAAATGTTTTTGATGATTTTTTTACCTCTGTGGGAACTGACCCGGCACGTAATGGGGTGTTCACATTTGGCGAATTTCATTTGTATAACAAACAAATTTCGCCGGACGCCCATCGATCGTCACATCTGTTCACATGCGCTTTGATTTTGACGTTGTTTTCAAAATGGCGGACGTCGCGATAAAGATCGCGAAGTGTTTATTATTAGTCGAAAATGCTATATTATTATTATTATTACTGACAATAAGACGATTCTTACAAGGATCATTACAGCTGAAGGCCAATGCGATCCCAGAAGAAAACCTTAAATGATATCCAAACGATAACACAACTACAATATATCCTCGATTTTTTTTATATATTCTGCATACGTCACGTTAAAGATATTGTGGCGACATCTACCTGAAGTATCGAGAAGCACATATAGAAGATAATTACTAAACACCTCGGTAGCTAGCTAGTCATTAGTTTTATACAATTATAGGTAGATGGCGATGAATATTTCCTTATGTTAGTTTACAACTATTTCCTTTATAACTAGGGCTTGTGAAAAGAATGAATAGTGAGATAGCTTCAGACCTCTTTCGAACGTACAGCCAACAACATACTTTAGTCTAACACATACTAACATTTTATTGTTAAATTATTATTAGTGAATAAACTTTGTGAAAGCATATTTTCATGTAAGTAAAATATTACTGTTTCATTTCGTTCCTTTTCAATCACAGTATTTAATTTAATATAATCATTTAGAATCAAACCAGTTTTCTTACTTATCAAGCCTTCTGCAAATTGTATATGGAAGAAAGGGAAAATATGTACACAGTGGATCTGAGGATATTTATTGCCAACAATCTAAACCAACAAAGCCCTTCCTCCATAATATCAACCTCTCGAGCCAGACCATTTAATATTTGAATAGCTCTTCCCGCTGGGGAGTTTGCCAATATGTTTGTTCGGCTTTGAGGCTGGTAAAAAAAATCGTGATGCCGAGAACGTCCATATGCATCGGGAACGTATATATTGAAATTTTCCAGTATTATTGGATTAAATATGATACCGTTGAGTAGTTTAAAAAAGTGACGAGTACAGAATACATCTCGGCGATGTTCCAAAGTATTATAACCAAGGCAACCCATTACGAATGAAGATTAGAGGTTATAAGGCGCTTTTTAATTAAGGAAACAAACGCCAGAAACCAACAACAAAGGTAACTACACTGTCACGAATCGGGAAATATTATAAAATTTATAGGTTATATAGTTTATACCATAAAAAAGTTGTAAGGTGGTCAACTTGAGACGACATCGTTTTTACTGGTTTTTATCGTATCAGACTAATGGGGTGTTCACATTTGGTGAATATTGCCAGACGAATTTCAAAATATAACGCCAGGCGAAAAAACAAAATTAGCCGTACGCCCATTGATCGTCACACAGTCCACCGATATAGAAACGATCTGTCAGATGCGTTTTGATTTTGACATTATTTTCAATATGGCGGACGTCGAGAAGGAGATCGCGAAGTGTCTATTTTTAGCCGAAAATGTTATAGGGAGACCCAGGCAAAGCGAATGTACCAGGTAAAGCGAATGAATTGAATATTTCCGAAAATAACCACTAGAATGCGCTAATAGTCTCACAATCGATATACCGCATCACAACCGACACAATGACAGTTAAAATATTTGTCGTTTGGCAGGAACGCACGCTCCTTTTGATAAAAAACTTTTTTTTAGAATTTTCATGCGATAAACGAAGGTAAGGAATTTGTGATTATTATTATTTGGTTATATTTCATGTGAATATTAGTTTATTTCATCCAACGTTTATTTGTTTCCTATCTAAAAAAACTAAGTTTAGTTATGAAATATAGCAACCACATTGTATTTTTTAACAAAAAGGTATTTGATACTGCCTTGGGCAAAGCGAATAGGGCAAAGCGGATGCCCGCATTCGCTTTGCCCGAGTGAATGAATTTTTTGATTGACTATATGAAATTGCGTATAACACATTTACAATGTTTATATTTTTATAAATGGTGTATACATACATACGAAAAACAAACCAGGCAAGTTGGACTGAGTCAACGATGGCCAAAGCTATGAAAAAGGTGACTGAAGACAAGGAATCCATCACAGCCGTATCTAAAAAATATGAAATTCCTTATGCAACACTCTATGGCCACATCAAATCTGGATCCACAAAGAAGAAGTTGGGTCGTTTATCTACATTTTTTTCCTCTGAACAGGAAAATGAACTCTGCGATTACTTGCTGAAAATGGAGAGCGTTTTCTACGGGTTAGCGCGTTGTGATTTCCTTTCATTGGTGTTTAATTATGCTAATGAAAATAAAATTCCACATCCCTTTAAAAATGGAAAAGCAGGAGAAGATTGGCTCCATAGATTTATATTAAGAAATCCGTCGATATCATTACGTTCTCCAGAACCAACATCAATAGCCAGGGCAAGAGGATTCAATCGTCCTCAGGTAGATAGATTTTATGATATTTTGTGGGATCAGATTGAAAAAAATGACATTTCAGCCACTCGTATTTGTAACATGGATGAAACAGGTATCAAAACCTCAAGTAGCAGGCCTCCAAAGATTTTTTCATTACAAGGCAAGAAGCAAGTGGGAGTTATTAGCAGTACAGAAAGAGGGCAACTGACAACAGTTATTTGCTGCTGCAATGCAGCGGGATCTTTTATTCCACCATTTTTTATTTTTGCCAGGAAAAGGATGCAAGATCGATTACTCGATGGTGCACCACCAGGATCTCAAGCTTGTTGCACGGACAATGGATGGGTGAACGGTTCGTCATTTTTATTATGGCTGCAGTTTTTTGTTGAAACTGTAAGACCGTCTTCCAACAGCAAGATATTACTTCTCTTGGACAATCATGAAGCTCACAAATATTATCCAGCTTTGGATTATGCCTCTTAAAATAATGTGCATTTTGTGTCTTTTTCCCCCCATACAACACATCGTATGCAGCCACTTGATGTTGCTGTTTACGGGCATATCAAAAAATATTTTGAGCAAAAACTAAACATGTTTCAAAAGAATCATGCTGGACGCATAGTCAATCAATATGACATGGCAAAACTCTTTGCACCCAGTTTTTTAAAAGGAGCATCTATACAAAATGCAGTCAGTGGCTTTCAAAAACCAGGAATATGGCCTTACAATCGAAATGCATTTAGTGACATTGATTATGCTCCTGCTTCAGTGACAGATCGTCCTGTTGAACCACAAAACTCTGAAGGCCGCATATCTCCATCGAATCAACCACCGCATTCTGTGCCTGCTATAGATAAAGCTTTCTTGCCTCCTGATGAAATCATCAACGAAATTCAAAAAACGTCGGTCAAATCTACGCACTCATTATCAACGAAGATTAAGTCACCATTTGATATTAGACCAATGCCCAAAGCAAATTTAAATGCGACAATAAGAAAAAGAAAATGCCAAAAGTCAGAAATTCTTACTTCTACTCCCATAAAAAACATATAAAAGGTCAAAAATGAAGCCAACATTCGAAAAAAAAAAAAAATTAAATCATAAAGAAAAAAAAACTTGGTCCATCTACCAGCGGACTAAAGGTTAAAGCAAAAACAGATGAAAATAAAAAATTGAAATGCATTGTTTGTGAGGAAAATTATGTTGAACCATTAACAGAGGATTGGATTCAATGCAGCCAGTGTAAAAGTTGGGCTCACGAATCATGCACCTCATAAAGTGGATATGGTTCTTACTTCTGCTACGATTGTGACTCCTACTTCTCTTTGCCCGGAGACCAAGTTCACTTTGCCCGAGTGCCCGGGCAAAGTGAACAATACGAAGGTTTTTTTTAACTTACATTATTTTTAATAATTCTCATTAATATTACCTTTTCATTTATTTTACTTTTGTAGACAAACATTTTTTTAATAT
This sequence comes from Athripsodes cinereus, assembly GCA_947579605.1. Taxonomy (NCBI): domain Eukaryota; kingdom Metazoa; phylum Arthropoda; class Insecta; order Trichoptera; family Leptoceridae; genus Athripsodes; species Athripsodes cinereus. The sequence goes on from OX388329.1 coordinate 19,860,921, forward strand.
TACACTTTATAAAGTTTTTATATTAAGCAAACATTGTGTTTTATTTCATATCTCCCTTAACCTTCGCCTTACTGAAATCAAACACTTACTCGCGCTCCTAACATGTGTAGTGACTACACATTTTCAAATAAGCGGTTTAAGATTGAAAAAAGAGGAATAATCATAGCCAAACCATTCAGACAGTTATAAGTAAAGTATTGTAAATGTGTATTGTGTAGGAAATCATAAAAATATATAAATTATTGCTGAAAACGTGAAAAAAATAACATCATCTAGCGCTCATGAACCTAGCGAGAAGACAACTCATTATGAATAGCGAAGGCCAACTGACAGCACGCATAGCGACGCGTTGTGCAATCGGCATTCATCGGCAATCATCGGCCGATAGTCCGACTACATTTGCGTAAACTGCAGGGGTTGCAAACTATTTAATATGTTATTTAATTAATTAATTTATTGTTATACAATTATAAAGACAAAATCAGTGCATAGAGAATGGATAATCCAACCTGTTCTAGGATTTCGCTAAGACAAAATATATGTATGTACACATATCAAGATTATAATCAAAGTAAATAAAAAATTAAGTATAATCAGCACATAAAATAGTTCATTCAAAAAAAAGAACAGGCAACGTACAAGCTTACAGATAAAAAAATGATTTACAGAAAATATATAAAATTAAAAATCATTTAAACCGTAAAAGTTATAAGCAGTAATAGATACAATAAGATTAATAATTTTATGACTTAGTTCCAAATGTCTCTCGATGAATCCGAACTTAAATAAGTTATTTATTTTACAATTAATGATTCTGGATATAATCTAACTCAAAAATTAGATTAACCGATAAATTAATATATTTAGGTTCAAAAATCTATCATAATATTAAATACATGGAATATTGTAAAAAAAATAAATAACGCAGATATTTCAGGCACAATTGTGGTATTTTGAACCTGCGTTTTGAGCCTAATACTTTTATATTCTGTATTGTTGGTTTGGTGAATTTTTCGCGACATTAAATTTGATATGCCCGGTATAGTAGGTATTGTGCCGAAAAGTTAACATTAAAAAATAATTGGTTTTTAGAAAGTTGTACGGGATTTCAATATAAAACAATGCAGTTCATGAGAAATATGAAAATCCCGACATTAAAAATATCCTCGCACTTAAAAAGGTACCTGCATAAATAATGTATTGTTTACTAATCTTTGTACCTACCTGTATTCACAATTATTATCATTGTTTATTTAAATTTGTACCTGCATAGCAACAGGGGTAATAAAAAGAATAATTCGACAAAGGATTAAGGCGCATTCATTATGTATCAACGTAAGGCGCATTCATTATGTATCAACTTAAGGCGCATTCATAGTGTATCAATTTATTTAATGAATATTCTAGAATGCGTTTGTATTAATATTATTGAATATTGGCTTGCTTGGATTTTTTTTATACCTACGCTTCGAGCTATTGAGTGTCGATATCGACGATATTTTCAATTATGTAAACGACTCTTTAGGTATGAATTTTAATTTTATTGTGACATATGTACATATTTTAAATATTTAATTATCTACCTAAAGAGTTGTATTGTGTTGCTATGTACTAGATATAAGATGTGTTAATTTGTGTTGCGGAATGGACGCTTGTAATATAATTATAAATGGTGATAAAGGACACAAGAGAAATTTAATATCAGTGAAAGAGACGCTATAACATATGTGAATGAATTATTAGAAATCAGTGCATTGGACGATATACAATTTAAAATTTATTTGTAAATATCTCTTTCATTGTCGCATAATTCTCGGAATGCAGACAAGGGTGCAGTTGTACCCGTAAGACAATGATACCTGAAGTAGGCGTGTATTGGTACCGTGATTAGCCAATCACGGCGCTGCACGTAGATGCATATGTCCAACCCCCTACCCCACTCAAGGGTAGTAGAGAGATGTCCTTGAAAGAAGGGATAGTCTCCATCAGCCATCAGTGGAAAACAGTTATCATCAGTGCGTGGTAGTGATCAGTTGTCCTTGGTATAAGGATCGCTCCTGCCAACAGTCATCATCTGACCTTCAGAGAGACAAGTCTGTCTCTGGCCACTGGACTTCAGTTGAGTCGAGATATTCTCCTCCTGAAGTCATGACGAGCCAACTCTGCACCTGTGTAGGCTGGTAATTGCCTCCAGGAGCCTCGGACGTGGGACTTCGCCCTCCCAGCACTGCGCCCAGGGGCGCCTTCTTCAACTTGTTTGCCTCTAGGCATTTTCATGCCAGAGGCGCTCTCATCGTGGGATCCATTATAATCAACGCCAAGTGAAATTTAATTGTTTTAAAAGTGCTTTGTATTTTTTATTGAAATAATAATCAAGTGTGTTTTTGTTATATTGGGATAATTACGTGTGCACAGACAATACGGGGTAGTGAGTAAGTCGTAGTATTGTGTTGCTGGTTAAACAAATGTGTTTGTAATAGTGGTAAGATTTTTTTTTGTTATTAATTAAATGTTTTTCTAAAATTTACATTTGCTTTTTACACATTCGCCTATCTGTATACCTATAACTTGTCGTCTCTTATTTATATAGCCTCACTATATATTTAATTGAGACCATTTTTTTATTGTTTTAACTCCTGGAGTGCTGTAAGTAGCCCAGTAGAGTCTCAGCCGCTGGCATTTTTGGCATAATTAATATTTAAGATTTTATATCCTCAACATAACTATATTCTCACCTTCTCTCTCTACCACCCCCCCCCCCATATCATATTGACCCCCTGAACGTGTGGCTCGTAGCGAAAAAATACACATCTGTGTATAATCGCTACAACGAATCTATCCCTGAGATTTTGTAATTAATTTTTTTTGTGATATCGGAGGAGGGTGTATATTTTTTTTTAAATGAACTGACAAGTTATCTGTATGGCGAATGTGTATTGTTTTGACTTTTGGCTTTGTTTAATTGACATGTGTTTATTGTGTATTACGGTATGATTCGATCGATGGATAAGGTGTCGGTTATCAGATGCTATGTGCGCGAATTTTCGCTTTCGTTCGGAGGCTGGACTGACGAAGGCCCCGAACGTTTCCTCAAAGAATGCGAGGAATGCTGGAAGCTTGAGTGGGAAGATGAATTGCCAAGGGAGGCTGTGTATTGCTTGCGCGGCGACGCAAAGCGGTACTGGAAGTCTCTGGGGTTTCGGTATTGTCGATGGGGTGTTTTCAAAGAATTAATTTTGCGAAGGTTTGGTGTGGAAGGACAGATAAATGCGATCTATAATGACCTGTTGACAGTGTGTCAAGGTCGGGATGAACTGGGGAGTGATTTTGTTGACTGGAAGGTCAGGATAAACAATCGGTTAAAAGGGTATGGCCATGTATTATTTAAAGATGAAGGACCAGCAATGAGCGTATGGAAGCAAATGACATCCTGGTATAGGACGAGGATTAATGGTCGGAAGTTAGTTAATCTGGAACATTTGCAAGAGTTGGTATGGCGCCTGGACTTTCCAGAATACACTACGGAGGGACAATCCGAATGTGATCTGATCACGGAGGGTGATCATGAGTTGTTAGATTATCTTCCAGACATAGCATCTGTTCGCGATGAAATTCGGTGTGATGTACCTAGCCAGGACGCTAGGAAGGTTGAGGTACCCGCAGAGGATGAGGTTTCCCTCTCGGAGGAACAGGTTGAGGAGGACTTCGAAGAAGACACCGAACGGGAGGCACATACACCTCCCTCTATTCACGAATGGGTAAAGTCTTTCGCGTGGGTTTTAAAATCAGTTTTGGCAATGCTGATTATCGCCGGTTGCATCGTTGAGAGCTGCATACGTTTGCTAGTATGTACAGCTATGCTTTTGTTTAGATTCGTGAATAGGAAAATATCGCGTCGCCGTAGAACAGCGTGGATATTGTTCGAAAAGATAAAATATGCATCCATCAATCGAATCAACTATGAATGTTTTGCTATCGATGATTATTTTTGTAATTTGTTCATCGATATGGATTGTCGATGCTTGAAGTCGAGGAAGAAATTCAATCAAGCCAGATAGTCACATATGTGTGTCATATTGGATTAGGATTGACTTAGGCTTGTTATAGGAAAAATGTTTTCTGTTTAAATATTTCTAAATGGTTTGAATATTTTCCGTAAAAATATCTCTGGCGCCCAGATTAAAATTAGGATGAATAGATAGGTAGTTTTCATGTTTAAAATGTTTTAATTACGTAGGTAGGTAGGTGCAACTTTTGTTAAATGCCTACGTGTGCATTTATTTCTTTTAATCGTTGTGAAATGTTAATTTAAATTTGGAATATGGAAAATAGAATTTGTTTGAAGTAACCAGCGAGTGTAACGTGTGAAGATTATTTATGTGGATGTTGGATGTGTGGAAAATGTGAATATAATGTTGTTGTTCTGAATATCAGAGTTGTAGTAGAGGAGAGAGATGCTTTGAGTGACAGAGATGTGTGAGGGATTCTCAGTTGGCACTGGGAGTTATTTGTAAGATGATGAGTTATTCTGCGTGTCTTGAAGAGAAATTCTGCGTGTATGAGAAAGATAGTAATTCTGCGTGTATGAGGAATATGTTTTGTTTAGTATGGGATAAGCACAGAGGCGATGAGTGTTCCGCCCTGCTTAGTTCCCTAATGTATTTCGTCGTGTGGACAGCGAGGTCCGTGTTAGTAAGTTTTGTGAGGGACAGTGAGGTCCGATGTTTATGTAGAGAGACGTATGTGCGACTGAGAGAACCAGTCCCCCAGTCCGCTGTCACAAAGCATGCTTGATGAAAAGTATGAAGAATGTAATATTCGTTTTACATGATAGTCACATCTACCTATGTATATTTTAGTCACATACGAGATGTATGTTTGACGATGTATATTTGTAATTTGAATTGAGCTGGTTTTGAAAAAGAGATGCAAAAGAAGAAGAATCGCGTTTAAATGTTGTTAATTATTTTATTGAAATGTGTGTGCACCTACCTACTTGCTAATTGTTTTGAATTTTATGGCTAGTCTAGCTCAAGTGTATTGTATCTGAAACTTTATTGTGGGATGTGTATTGTAAATAATGGATAACTTTTCGTCAAGGAATGGGTGGCGAATTTGATATGCCCGGTATAGTAGGTATTGTGCCGAAAAGTTAACATTAAAAAAATAATTGGTTTTTTGAAAGTTGTACGGGATTTCGATATAAAACAATGCAGTTCATGAGAAATATGAAAATCCCGACATTAAAAATATCCTCGCACTTAAAAAGGTACCTGCATAAATAATGTATTGTTTACTAATCTTTGTACCTACCTGTATTCACAATTATTATCATTGTTTATTTAAATTTGTACCTGCATAGCAACAGGGGTAATAAAAAGAATAATTCGACAAAGGATTAAGGCGCATTCATTATGTATCAACGTAAGGCGCATTCATTATGTATCAACTTAAGGCGCATTCATAGTGTATCAATTTATTTAATGAATATTCTAGAATGCGTTTGTATTAATATTATTGAATATTGGCTTGCTTGGATTTTTTTTATACCTACGCTTCGAGCTATTGAGTGTCGATATCGACGATATTTTCAATTATGTAAACGACTCTTTAGGTATGAATTTTAATTTTATTGTTTATTTATTTATTTATTTATTTATTTATTATTACAATATACGGCGTGAGCCTTTTACATGTATAAAATAAAATTGTAGAAATTGCATGACAGACAGTACATTTAAACGACAAGGAACAATCATGAAAAAAGGACAATACACAATAAAAAAAGTATGCTAAATATAATACATATAAACCATTCAATAAAACTTTTTAAAAATTAATTGATAAAAGAGAGAACTAGCAATAAATCATCAAAATTGGGAAATTCAACATAAGATAAAATATATAATTATAAAATTTTTAACATTACAAACAAATAATCAATACAGACAGAGATCAATAAACAATGAATTTAAGACATATTAACAAGAAGAAAATAGGAATAATGCAATAAAACATTAGCAGGTAGTCAATGTAAGTAGGTTAAAAATTAAAATTAGGTAAACAGATAATTAATTAATATAAAAGGTATAATAAATTTTGTATAAGCAATTCAATAATTTAAAAAAATAAATTAGGTAAAATCGTTCAAAAAAATTAATAAATAATATATAACATATAGGCAAAAAATATAGTTTTCAATAAATTATACAGATACACAAACAATAATGTATTTTTCAATAAACAATATAGGTATACAAAGAACGAACCAACCGCTTGGACGCAGAACTCAACTGCCCAATGTCAACTACACAGTTTTAAGTAATTTACTACGTCAGTTTTGAATTTTTGAAAATTGTCAGCAAAAATATCCGTTTTATCCCCTACCAGATTGGCCAGCCTGTGAATCCTAATGAGTGGAGAATAATATACATAGTTATTACGAGTATTCGCCTCATGAAACATCACAGTATGTCTAGTCAACCTAGCAGGAACACTGAATTGGATACATTTCATGATTTCTGGGGAATCAATAGCGTTGTTAAGTAATTTATGGAAAAAACAGAGGTCAAACATTTTTCTTCTGTTTTGTAGACTGAGGAGGCCAAGTTCATTCATCAGATCAGTGTAGTCTATATTTTCAATTGGGATGCCCTTTTTGTAATTGATCAGTCTCAAGAACTTCCTCTGCACTCTCTCTATACTTTTAATATGGATAGCGTAATTTGGAGACCAAATAACGGTGTTATATTCTAATAATGGTCTCACAAGGGATGCAAAGAGAAGACCATAAGACCTAATTTGCTGTAAGTCATTCACCAATCTAAAAACGAAACCCAGGCATCTCATAGCTCTGCTGACAACTTCCTCTATATGTAAGTTGTAAGTTAGATCGTCAGAGAAGGTGACACCTAGATCTTTCAGATTTGAAGCACATTGAAGAATAATATTGTCGATTGAATAGTCATAAACAATTTGTGATTTAGTTCTGTGGAAACGTATAACTTGACATTTGGTCGCGTTAAGACTCAGTTTATTTTGTTTACACCAATTGTTTAGTAAATTTAAATTATTTTGGAGTATGATGCAGTCATTTTCGTTTTTTACAGATTTATATAGCTTCAAATCATCAGCAAATAGCAACACCTCTATATCTCTGAAGATCTCAACTATGTCATTAACAAATAAGTTAAACAAGATTGGCCCCAAGTGCGACCCTTGCGGGACTCCACTATATGCATAAATAGTATCAGAAATGCAGTTACCAACCTTCACTTTATGAGTACGATCTTTGAGGTAACTTTCCAGCCATTGGAAGAAAATTCCATCGACTCCATATCCACGTAACATGCACAGTAGCCTGTCATGAGACACCTTGTCAAAAGCTTTAGAAAAGTCTGTGTATATGGAGTCGACTTGACCTCTCTTTGAAATAATATCCACCAAGTAATTTTGATAAATTAACAAATTCGTGAGAGTAGACTTATTTGGCATAAAACCATGTTGTTTACTTGTAATAATTGTATTTAAAGAGTTTTTTATTTTCTGGACAACTATCGACTCGAAAAGTTTGGGAATTGCTGACAATATGCATATAGGCCTATAATTGCTAACCTGTGTGTTATCGCCTTTTTTAAATATAGGACATATGTAGCCCTGTTTCCAAATGCTAGGAAAAATTCCCGATTTTAATAATAAAGTGAACATTATTTGTAAATGGCTTGCCATAATTTCAACACAGTTTTTTAAAAATACATTAGGAATTCCATCGGGACCAGCAGACTTAGAAGCATCCAAGGCAAGTATCGCACTTTTGACCTCGTCAATAGAAATAGTAATGCTGGGCAAATCGACTTTCTTGTCAGAGGAAAAGTCGGAGTCGACAAAATTGGATGGTTTATCATAAACATCCTGGAAGAAAGAAGCTAATAGGTTTATTGCACTCTGAAGAGATTCAGAATGCTGATCGTTATGAAAAAGTGTAGTAGGTATATCGACCCGATCTTCCCTCAAACCATTGACGAACCTCCACAGGTTTCGAGAATCTCTGGGTAAATTGTCATCCATTGATTTTATATGTTGCTTATAACATTCTTTGGACAACGAAGAACATTGAGAACGCAATTGAGAAAAAACATTGTAATCGTCAATATCATTTGTTTCTTTATATCTCTTGTGCGCTATCTTTTTTTTCATAACCAGTTCTTTTAACTCTGCATTAAACCATTTTGGGTAACTAGAAGGCTTAACCGATTTTTCTGGTATATATGTATTTATGCACGACGTTAAATGGTCGTGATACTTTTGAATTACAGCATTTAAGTTATCCTCACATTGTATAAAATTTAAGTCAATATTCTCCAGGAACGAAATAACCTTAGAGTAATCAGCCCCGCGGAAGTCTCGTCTGACAGTTGGTTCGCTCTTTGAGTCACAAGAATGAGACAAAACAAGAATATCGAGAGGAGGGTGATAGGCATCAACCGGAAGCAATGGTGAAGAAGACCTGCCGACTGTGACCGTAGAAACTGACGAAAAGACTAGATCAAGTGTTTTACCATGATCGTTAGTTATATTGTTTATTTGTAGAAGGTCACAGAAATTAGCCATATCCACCAGCTCCGCAGCCTTCTCATTGCTCAGATTACTCGAGATTTGCAAGGATGTAGGGCATTGGTCATTGTTGTAATCATCGATTGTTTTCCAGTCACAGTCAGGCAAGTTAAAGTCACCCGTTAAAATGAGGTTATGATTACTGTATTTGGATTTAATTGTATCAACCTCCTCGTGATAGCGCCTATATATCTCGGTTTCAGAATTGGGTGGTATGTATACACACCCCAAGATTAACTTTTCATGAAGGAGTTTGACTTGGACAAATAATTGTTCAATGTTTTTATATTTTGTAGCTAACTTTTTACTTGTTAAGTATTTTGCCACAGCGATTAAAACACCTCCTCCTCTCGACTTACTACTAGTTTTTGAATTGCGATCAAGTCTGTACAAATTATAATTTAAAAAACCTAACTCGGGAGAACCAATGGAAGCATCCAGCCAAGTCTCTGTAAATAAAATAATGTCATAGTTTGCGAATAAAAGAGACTGGCGTAGTTCGCTGAGTTTTGTTTTTACGCCCCTGATATTTTGATGGTAGAGTGAAAGTTTTTTGAATTGCTTGAATTGCTGTCATCTATTATTTTTGGGGTACCTTTAATGAATTTAATGAATAAATTTTTTTCGCCGTTTTGGATCCTTCCATTTAGCTCTTCCTTGAGTTTCAAAAATAAGTTGCGTTGAATAACTGTTTGATCTCGATATACTTTAACACTTTTTGGAATCTTCAATTTGTTCTTCATTATCTCCACAGCTTGATTTTGATGTTTCAGTTGTACTTTAATAGGACGAGGTCTAATATTGTTCTTCTTCCCCAACCTAAAGCACCTCAAATCAGTTATTGCTATAGTCTGATCCACTTCTCTCAATAAATTATAGATCCTATCCTTATCGTCATTCATGATGTCCTCCTGTCTCGATTGTGTACTTTCCTCCATGTTACATACTATTATATTTTTTCTCCTTCTGCTCCTCTCCTCAATCTCGTTTGCAATAGAGTCGATTTCTGAGATATCACCCTCGACACTATTATTCTCGAGTTTATTAACTTTGACTTCCAAATTGCTAATTCTTTCCTTTAATAATGTATTCTCAGTTATAAGGTCGTCAATGAGTGACAGTTTCATAGAAAATTCATTCATTTTTAATGTTAGATCTTGATTTTGTAGTTCTAATTGTTTTTTAACCTCATCGAAACTACTGTGTAAACTAGTTAGGTATTCTTTCATTGAATCGTCGGTGATATCTATGTTTTTTGGGATAGGTATGTTTTTATGTTTTGTCCCCCCTTCGCCAGATGGAGTCGACCTTCGTATTGAGTTGTTTTTTGTCCACTGTTCCACAGATGTCTCTCGCTTAGAACTATTTACGCTAGATGTCGCTGATGTATTCATGTTTTTATTTTTTTGTGATCTGGTTCGCGTCTTAGATTCAGCATTCATCGTAAGTGTGTGTATCTTGTGAAAAAAAGTACTTTGGATGTTTGATGTGGCTGGGGATCGAACTCTCGCCTCCCGATCAAATCACACGATTGCCGCCTTAACAAAATCAGCTACGAGTGACTAAGGCGTGAGCGTCAAGAATTTTATATAAGTATTGAAGTACGATTGTAGTTAATAAATTTACTACCGACTTTAAAAAGTTTTAAATGTTATTGGATTTAAATGATATTAAATTGGATGTGTTAAATGATGTATTTTAAAATGAAAATGCGTACCTTATGTGTTTTGAATAGTTAAGATAATTACGTCAAGAGATGCGCGACGCTTTATTTAATAGGTTATTAGTTTTCTGACACTTATTTCACCGAAATGACACGATTAAATATTAATTATTGAGGAGCAGAAAAAGTACGTCTGTCAAAACTATTCGGTACTATTCGGGTCTTCTATTGTGACATATGTACATATTTTAAATATTTAATTATCTACCTAAAGAGTTGTATTGTGTTGCTATGTACTAGATATAAGATGTGTTAATTTGTGTTGCGGAATGGACGCTTGTAATATAATTATAAATGGTGATAAAGGACACAAGAGAAATTTAATATCAGTGAAAGAGACGCTATAACATATGTGAATGAATTATTAGAAATCAGTGCATTGGACGATATACAATTTAAAATTTATTTGTAAATATCTCTTTCATTGTCGCATAATTCTCGGAATGCAGACAAGGGTGCAGTTGTACCCGTAAGACAATGATACCTGAAGTAGGCGTGTATTGGTACCGTGATTAGCCAATCACGGCGCTGCACGTAGATGCATATGTCCAACCCCCTACCCCACTCAAGGGTAGTAGAGAGATGTCCTTGAAAGAAGGGATAGTCTCCATCAGCCATCAGTGGAAAACAGTTATCATCAGTGCGTGGTAGTGATCAGTTGTCCTTGGTATAAGGATCGCTCCTGCCAACAGTCATCATCTGACCTTCAGAGAGACAAGTCTGTCTCTGGCCACTGGACTTCAGTTGAGTCGAGATATTCTCCTCCTGAAGTCATGACGAGCCAACTCTGCACCTGTGTAGGCTGGTAATTGCCTCCAGGAGCCTCGGACGTGGGACTTCGCCCTCCCAGCACTGCGCCCAGGGGCGCCTTCTTCAACTTGTTTGCCTCTAGGCATTTTCATGCCAGAGGCGCTCTCATCGTGGGATCCATTACAATCATCGCCAAGTGAAATTTAATTGTTTTAAAAGTGCTTTGTATTTTTTATTGAAATAATAATCAAGTGTGTTTTTGTTATATTGGGATAATTACGTGTGCACAGACAATACGGGGTAGTGAGTAAGTCGTAGTATTGTGTTGCTGGTTAAACAAATGTGTTTGTAATAGTGGTAAGATTTTTTTTGTTATTAATTAAATGTTTTTCTAAAATTTACATTTGCTTTTTACACATTCCCCTATCTGTATACCTATAACTTGTCGTCTCTTATTTATATAGCCTCACTATATATTTAATTGAGACCATTTTTTTATTGTTTTAACTCCTGGAGTGCTGTAAGTAGCCCAGTAGAGTCTCAGCCGCTGGCATTTTTGGCATAATTAATATTTAAGATTTCATATCCTCAACATAACTATATTCTCACCTTCTCTCTCTACCACCCCCCCCCATATCAGACTGTTAAATTTTTGTATGATTATGACTGATAATATGGAGACTTATCTGGTTGTATAATGCTGAGAAGTGTGGATGGCCTTTCCGCCGCCGCGTAAAAAAATAATATTATTACATTTGTGTTTATTTTAATTGTAGATAATAATATTTATTTGAAATGTTTACCTACATAATATTTATTTGAAATGTTTATATAATAATATTTATAAATAAATCGCTAATAAATCCATAAATGAAGTGCCCTCACGAAGAAATGAACTGAAAAGTAACGTCATATGATATACCTACACCTTTCCCTCTTATGATACGATAATATAATGAAAAGTTGGTATTTAGAAATGTAAAACGAATACCTACCTAGTTATAATTATTGAAATTATTATGGAACGAAAATAATAAATCACTTTGAAACCTCTGGATTTAAGTCAACTTCGTAAGTAAAAGAATAGATCTGGAATGATAAAACACGACAGCGTGCTATTTCGCATAGTCCTTCCTCAGCACAGTTCGCGAGAGCGAGATGTAAATAGTGTTCACTATCTAACGAAAACAGCCGAGTACAAAGCGTCGAAGACACGTGAGATATAGTTAGTACATCGCGCATTTGATTGTATTAGTAAGATATTTTGATTGTGTTTGTAAATTTATTTCCGTTCTTCAAAAAATGTCTTTGAAATAGTCAATAAGTTCCAATTATTATTAATATAATTTTTTAATTCGATGCGTAAATATATGACTGAGGATTACCTAAAATCTTGACCTTCTATTTATTGTATTTATTGAAATATTAATTATAAACAGAAGCATGTGTACTGGCTACACATTTTAGGACGGCGAAAGTTAACACATCCGCTTTGCCTGGGTCTCCCCTAGAGGTTAAAGATGCCTTTAATCAAGGTAACAAACGCTACAAATCAACAACAAAGATAATAGCTGTCACGAAGCGGGAAACATTATAAAATTTATAGGTTAGAAAGTTTTTACGGACGCCGCGCATATCTACGCATGCGCAAATCGTTCAACCAGAGAAAAAGTCGGAAGGTGGTCAACTCGAGACGATATCGTTTCTACTGGTTTTTATCGTTTCAGACTAGCTGTCATTTTGTTCACACGGTTCAAATGGCTGGCGATATTAAGGTGCCCTGGCGATATTCGCCAAAGTGAGAACACCACATAACTGTCAATTTGTTCACACGATTTAACCCAATGCCCGCGAGCGGATCAACTGTTGATACAGCAACTGTACAACTTTAGTGCGCGTTCGTATCAAATGTTGACACAAGGAATTTACATCTAAATAATATTTATTATTATCTATACTATAGGGACTAAGGACACATACTTATAATTAAATTAAAATCAAAACCATACTCTCACTGATATTTGTGGATAAACTCAAATATTATAACGATTAATTAATAAAAACATCGATATTATGAGAGGCCGTGAACTTAAAATTTTCGTTGATATTTCAAATAATGGCGGGCACCACACGTGACACTTCTGCGCATGCGCAGAAAGAAATTCGGTACATTGCCGTGCACTCAAAGAAGACGTATGCGTCGGTACCTTCAGTATTTGAAACTAAAATTGTAAATTTGTTAATCGATGATTATGTAAAGGTATGTATTTTTTTCGTTAAAAAACAGATATTCATATTTTCAAATCTGATCAGGCATTTGGAACATCAGATTATATCGGATTAATATTATTTAAGTATATTATGTAGGTATCTACATACTGCAATGGCGTACCTTCCATACATGCAAAAAAGAAAAGCATGCACAAGGATTAAATCTATAATTTTCTAAAGAAGTTTCTAAAAAAACGACGATGAAAATTTAAATTGATTTAAATTCACCGCCAAACGATAGCAAATTTTTTGAAAACTTTAGGTCAATAGCTAACATAGACAAATTTGTGTGACCTCTTATGCACCCATAAAGCAAATCAAACTTGATTTAAAATTTGCGCAAAATGTTCGCAAATCTTTGCAAACTTCAGTTCAATGGTTACCATAGATACATTAGTAGGTATGACTTCCAAAAATAGTTCTGTTTCGTTGCATCATATGGAGCTTCTATGTTCTCTGTCACACGCAGGGAAAGTACGTCAATAATAATATAATTTATTAAAACAAATACAAGTCTACATGCATGTGTAGTGGTACAAAATATATGGGATCTAGATGCAAACATCACGGAAAGGTTTGTAAGTATTAGTGTATACTGCATACTTACTTACTTCCGATGGCCGAAAAGCCCTTGTAGGACCTTTGCCTCCGAAACAATAGATCTCCAAGCCTTTCTATCTTGAGCAATGGACTGCCAGTCGTCTTTAGCATTGAGCTCCTCCAGATCTCGGTTGATGTTATCTAATAATCTTTGCCTTGGTCTGCCTAACGGTCTCCTGCCCTCGGGTATACCCTGCAGAATACCTTTAGTCGCCCTTTCTTCTCCGGATCTAACGACGTGGCCAATCCATGCCAATCTTCGGGATCTGATTTCACTTGTGATGAAAGGTTGTTTAGTTGTGGAGCGAATTTCTTCATTACTTTTAAGCCTCCAGGTTCCTTCTGCAATACCCGGTCGTGGACCCAATATTTTTCTTAGAATCCTATTTTCAAAAGACAGAAATCTTTGTTGGTCTTTTAGGGTCATACACCAAGATTCCGAACCATAGATGACCACTGGTTTAATGAGGCTATTGTATATGTGAAGTTTTACTCTTCTGGACAAGGACTTAGTTGTTAGGAGATTGTTCAAGGCCGCCGCTGCTCTCATGCCACTCTGTATTCTAGATGTTATTTCTACACTCATATCATTAGTGTTTGTGATTATGCTAGCCAGATATGTAAATTTTTGCACTTCTTCTATACTGTCTTCACCAAAAGTAATATGTCCGTATGGTGGTGTTCTGAAATAGTTGAGTTTGGACAAGTAAAGAAACTTTGTTTTATCAACATTGATTTTCAATCCCATTGTGGCTGCACGACTTTTGATTGTCGAGTACATCTCGTCCATTTCGTGGTGATTACTAGCTACCAATGCCAAATCATCTGCATATCCAAAGATCTTATGATTTACTCCCAAATGGATTCCACCTGATACGTTATTTATGCTACGTATCACACTCTCCAATGCAATATTAAAAAGCACTGGAGAGAGTAGGTTGCCTTGTCTTAAGCCCGTTCCAACTGTGAAAGTATCCGAGACATCTCCTTGCGCTTTGACTGCTGCTTTCGAACCCTTTATACACGCTTCTGTAAGTCTCACTAACTTTTTTGGAATACCAAAGAGAAGCATTGTATTTTTTAGACTTAGTCGGTTCACGCTGTCATATGCTTGTCGAAAGTCTGTGAGCAAATTAAAGACCTCTTTGGAAAATTCCCATCGTTTCTCAAACATTTGTCGGAGTGCGAAAATTTGATCTGTCGTGCTTCTCCCTCTCCTGAAGCCACACTGATATTCTCCCAAGCAGTCTTCTGCGTAAGGTGTAATTCGCAGTAGTAATACGTACGACAGTACTTTATAACAAGTTGGTAGCAAAGCAATACCTCTGTAGTTTGTGCATTCTGCTTTGCACCCCTTTTTGTGTATAGGTGCAATTACTCCTACATTCCATTCTTCGGGGATAGTTTCCTGTTCCCATATCATTACTAGTAATTCGTGCACCTTCCTGGCCATTGCCATGCCTCCACTCTTGATAAGTTCAGACGGTATATTATCCACACCAGGAGCTTTCCTATTTTTCAGGTGTTTAATTCCATTTACAACTTCCGTTAAGGTGGGAGGTTCCATTTGTATTTCTGCAGTGGATATTTCTATCTCTTCACTTTTTTCTGTATTTGGCACGTTAAGCAATTCCGAGAAATATTCTCTCCACCTGTTCAGCACTTTATCTTTTTCGAGTATCACTGTGCCGTTTCCAGATT
The DNA here is from genome assembly GCA_947579605.1 of Athripsodes cinereus. Lineage (NCBI taxonomy): Eukaryota > Metazoa > Arthropoda > Insecta > Trichoptera > Leptoceridae > Athripsodes > Athripsodes cinereus. The sequence goes on from OX388329.1 coordinate 19,876,579, forward strand.
TTATCATTGTGGTCCTTGGTTTGAATGTTCCCTTCATGCTTTTTATCTCACTGTAGAAAGTTCTACTTTTAGCTGCATTATATTGCTTTTCTAGATCCTCCAGCCTTCCTGTAAGATATTTTTTCTTTTCTTGTCTTAGTGTTTTCCTGGTCTCACGCTTAATATTTCTATATTCGTCTTCACTCACTGATCCCATCAACCACATGTTTCTAGCCTTTTTCCTTTGTTCCACCGCCCGTTGACATGCATCACCAAACCATCTTCTCTTTTTCTTTTTTTGAGGTTTACCCAGAGTAGTTTTGGCTGCCTCTAAAGTGCATTGTTTAATATTTTCCCATAGCTCATTTTTACTACTTGGCTCTTGAATGGTTTCGAGTCGCTTCTGTATTTCTGAAACATATTGTTCGTGTATGTTACAGTCCTCAAGTGCATCAAGATTAAATTTTGGTAAGGCCTGTTCACAGGGGTTTATTGTCTTAATTCTTAATCTTAATTTTGTAATCACAAGGTTGTGATCAGTGTCGCATTCTGCTCCTCTGTAGCTTCGCACGTCTCTGATACTTCCACGGTGGCGTTTGTCAATTAAGATATGGTCAATTTGATTTTTGATGCGTCCATCTCTGGAGTTCCAAGTTTCTTTATGGATGTTTTTGTGTGGGAATATTGTAGAAGACACGATCATGTTCCTTGAGCATGCATACGATATTAATCTGAGACCATTATCGTTCGTGTTATTGTGTAAACTGTGTTTGCCAATGGTATCCATGAAGAAATCTTCCTTTCCAATTTTTGCATTCCAGTCCCCCAATGCGACTTTTACATCGTATAACGGCAGCTCATCATATATAGAGTCCAGCTCATCATAAAAGTTGTCTTTGTATTCATCTTGGGCTTCTTCTGTTGGAGCATAAACATTAATGAGACTAATATTGAAAAGTCTGCCTCTCAGTCTCAAGACTGCTATTCTATCTGATACAGGTCTAAAGCTGATGACTGCTTTTTGGATATTTTTGTTTATTAAGAAACCCACTCCTTTTTCATGTCTGGTTTCCGGTCCGCTGAAGTATATTATTTTATCAGCGATGTTCATCTCTCCACTTCCAGTCCATCTCATTTCCTGTAGAGCACATATATCTAATTTGTAATGGTCAAATTCTCTGCCAACTGCCTCTGTAGTTCCCGGTCTATACATGCTCAACACATTCCATGTTCCCAATCTCAAGTCCTTATTTCCTTGCAAGTGTCGTTTTTCCAAAATCAGTCCCTGTCCGAGGCTTTTTCTACTGTTTGGTCTCGTTACAGCAGGTTTTTTATGTGGTCGGGTCGTAGGCCCTACGCACAACCCCCAATATGAATGGAGGACCGCACTTGCCGTTGGTCAGCGGGTCCATCGGACCTAGCCGGGAGGACTGTATACTGCATACGACAGTAATATTATATTTTATTATGTGTGTATAGGGCTTCGGTTGTGTCATTTTTATGGAATTATTTTTGATGAATTGAAGTTGTTCATTTTGTAAATTTATCTAATAGCGGTAAAATGAAAGGTGTTTATTGAGATACCACATTCATGTTAACGCGATATAATATTGAGGTTCAATTTCATTCAATTTCATTTCATTTCAATTAGAGGATGCAGATGAAAATCTTGGTACTTTTTATATTGTTGTCATTACTTTAAAATTTATTTATATCTTACTTACGTAGGTGTTGTCATTAGTTGAAATATTGTTTAATATTTTTCATAACTCAATTTATTTCTTAAATTCTTTTTATATGTGATGTTTTATCAATAAGCTTATCAATAATCTTCTCTGTGCCAATATAAAATTAAGACATTCAGGATGGGTGGAAAACCTCATCGCCAAATTTAAGATGTAAAATGTCTTATTTTTTCGAATAACTGCCTTTTACAGGACACCCGAAAACTTATGGAGAAGAGAACATAATATATCATTATTTTTATTTCAACTCAAACACAAAAAAATCCATCTATCTCCAAATGTATTGTTTTTTTTGCGGTTTAATTTGTTTTCAAATTTGCATTTGATTGTTGATATTTTGTTATGTTATATAAGTTGACTATAAATTAGACTTTTTTTAGATACATATTATTATTTTCCAATTAATTTGTTATTTTTTTTTCTAAACGTAATTTTGATATTTAATTTAAATTGATAACTTGAAGTTAACCATTATAAACGTGTGTGGTATATTATTTTATGATTATATTATAATTATGATACTTTTCCACATTATTTCTTAGAAATACTGAAACAATCTCGAGATATTTTTCTCTAATCCAAACATTCGTAAAATTGTATGTGTTTCGCATAGTAGAAGTTTAAAATTTATAATGAAAAAAATGACATACTTGAGTGGGTGTAAATGTGTGTGACGGAAATTTAAATAATGTCTTTGTATTGATCTGTAAGAAATTATCATTCCTTGTTTTGTTATGAACTTGATTGAAGTTTAGATATTCGATTCAAGATAGGTATGGTATTAAGTACCATAATTATCTCGATTGCGGGTGCCTTGTCTTATGGATAGAAGATGAAAAAGATGAGGTACATTTAGAGATGCTATTGATAATATTATATAATAGTTATATTTGTTTTTGATTTTTTTTTACAATAAGAATTTCTTAACAGGGACTATCACCCTTTATCGCTCTTCTTGGGAGTAGGTATAGGGTAGAAGTAAGCGTCCCCCGTTCACCATGATTCTGCGGAAATTGAGTAACTTTTTTTCATTTAACCCTTAATTAGGCGCATAAAGAAAATCACACAAATGGTCGCATGGGGTCACCGGTGACCCCAAATTGTAGGAATATTTTTTTATTTTGTAAATGCTATATAGTTAATTAAACTTGTTTATTATAAAGTGCTTTATTAATTATATTATATTAAAAAGGAATAACGTGAATTAAAAACCTAATTAAACTAAAAAAGCTAAATTAAATTAATTATCAAAAATTAACAACTTTTACTTATACTGAGATCAAAGTTAAAATTTAAGAATATTTTTAGGAATTCTCCGAATCAATTTTATTACACTGTTGACAGCATATTTGAGAGTGATCATTGCACATAAAATTTGCGCATTTTGTTGGTACTTTTTGATTTTATTTTTCGAGGGCAGTTCTTGCAACGCCCACGTTTTGCGGCTGTTGGTGGGACGCGGTTTTCTAACTCATGCACTTCCAAAACCGTTTTTTTTATAATGTTAGGAGTTGCACTGACTTCAATTTGTCATTCCTGGTGATTATGAACAAGTTCAATAGACAATTGACGCAAAAAATTACGCCTCACGTGAGTACGTGATTTGTTGGTATTTGGTTGATGTACAAACGAGTGCATTTATAAGACGAAAAAAAAATGGCTAACGGCCATCGTTTGGTTCGCCTTCCTACACTGTATGTACCACATAAGTGATCATTGGTATCCATTTCGTCTTCTGTAATAATAATACACAAAAAAAATACATAAAATAAATAACTAATATGTTTCAAAAAAGTAACGTAATTACTCGCATGGGGTCAACGTTCAAGAGCGCAGCGACGCGCCCTTCCACTCCCGTGACTTAGTCGCTATTCGAACACAAACTTCGACCCGGATTATGAAGCTAGCGAGGGCGCGGGGAAATTCGAGAAGCAGCAAATGCTTCATTTTTTAATGCGAAATTGCTTTGACCCCATGCGACTAATTAAGGGTTAATGATACTTATATTGTTCAAATGTTGGTGTCATTAAAACCGTATATTGTAAAAGAGGGCCATCCAAACTACCTGGATGATTGTGGACAGAAAAATATGTAGGTTTTGGCCAACAATCGGTTCCTAACATAGGTAGATACATATTATTATAATGATGGCTATTCTCAAATGTAATTGTTAAGATAGCAATCAATTGCTTGTTATCTTAACAACAACAACGGCCATCCAATTGGTTGTTATTTAGCTATTCTGAATGCACTATTGCCACGTATGTGTTTTTTAGAAGCAAACCGTAGGATAAACAATTGTACCGAACTTCACGTTGTTTACAATTTTTGAATTTACGGCAGCCATTATTTCATTAACTGTCAGTTTTCATGCTTGTGTTTCGTTTGGTGGTTTTTCTCTTAAATTTGGCTTAAATTGTTTTAAATGAATAATAAAATGGCCAAAATGACTGCATCACAAAAAATATTAATGTTAGAGTGGTTAGAGAGACCACAAAATGAGTGTGTTTTGAACAGTAAGTTAGTTACACATGTAAATATTTTTTATTACACAAAACGCCCTAATTTTTCAACTATTTAAACATACTTCACCTCATTTATGTATTTTTCTGACTATTTCAAGGGTCGTCGCACATAATGGCCCCGGATTTTTTAATCAAAAAAATGGGAAGAGTTAGCCGTTTTATTGAACAGCTCTGGTTGTGGTCCAACGAAAAGTGGTGTGAAATGGCGAAAGGTACATATTCTCATTTTTATTAATTATGATGTAAAAATTTTATAATTCACTCGAAGTCAGGTGCTTTGCCTTAAAGCAAGAAAGAAGAAGATGTAAAAATAGTTTTCTTTATGATGCTCTATTAACAGACTGCACTAGGATAATTCAGAATAAAATATATAGATATGGTTGTCTACTATTAATCTTTTTCTGTAGTGACTGGTATGCAGTGGGTTTAAAATTAAGAGGAATCTAAGAGCATACATTCATGAGAAATGTGGTGGATGCAAATGAGGTGTGGGTTTACATTTTATAAAAAAACTTACAAAATTATTTTATAGAACCACGAAGCCAAACGTCAAAATCACGCAAACAACAAATCAAAGCAATAGTGAAACAACACCGGCCGTCGCGTTGTTACGCATCCAATAGTTGATTGCTTAGAAAACAACCACATATCCAAATTGCCTGCGTTCAGAATTAGGTTGTTGTTTAAATAGCAAGAGCGGCCATGTTTTTTTGTTATCAAAGCAATTATTGCAATTTGAGAATAGCCATCAATAAATTCTACCTACTGTACCTACACAAACCGCATACCCAATACCAAAAGTCTAGTCCCGCCACTGCTACATAGGTACCTCTTTGTAACATCCGATACTTATTACGTCTCAAATAAAATATGTACTTTCCCAATCAACAGTGAGGTTGTATAATTTGTTAGAAACAGTTTATTTTGTATTATGATGTTTTATAAAGGGTTCCCGCAGAAAGTATTTTGCGGCACAACACTGATTTGTTCTATAATGTAGATGTAAAAATGTTCTTGTAACAAAATGAAAATACTTATTCACTGTGTCGGTGTTTCGGTAGTATAATTCCATAGCGAAATAAACAAAACAAAAATGTTTTATTCTACTATGAAAATACTGTTTTATATTCACCACCTATCTGTGTTGTATAACCATCGTCTCAAATATAAGCAATATATATCTTATAAAAATGATTTTTGAATTTACATACTAACAAAGACCGGGCAATACTCGCCCATTTCAAGGAAATTGCGTTCCATTGACCTGACCATTACAAGACGAGGTATCTTTTTGAAATAAAAACCCATTAAATGCCGTTCTTTCTTTTTGAGAAGAGAGAAAAACGGCAAAACAGAGTGTAAAAAAAAGTGTGAATGAGATAAAAAATACGTTTTTTACGTGAGTTTGAAAGGGTAAGAAAATACTCTTTACCGCTAAAATTGTGTATCATATTATATTGCCATATCAAAATTAATTATGAAAAGTACTATAAATATTTATGATTAATTTGTAAAAAATAAGCACAATTAGAGGAAGTGCAGCATATTTGGAATACCATTTACATTTTAAGCAATAACATAAAAACAAAAACCATTTTAGTAAGAAAAATAGCATTTATTTATCATAAATTTTATACTTGTCAACATGAAATGTGAAAAAAGAAGTTATTTTTATATAAAACAAGTGAAAACGTCAAATAATTGAAAAATGGCAAAAATTGCGTTTTGACATAGGGTGCAGGTAATTTGGAATAGGGTATTCCAAATTACCTGCACCTATTGAAAAGTATAAAATAATGTAAAACTTTTTAAATAATATTTACAATAATCACAAATATAGGACTACGAATCATTTCCTACACATGCACAGTGCACCCACATTACACACATTAGGTATTGCACACAATTTTCTTCACACCTGTTGTCATTAAATTTTCTGTTACAGAAAAAGTACATTACATCTTCTTCGGATGGTTTCAGGCACTCCTTTTCAAAAGAAACCTCAGACATATCTGAGTCAACATCATTTTTAGAATCAGCAACCAAAGAAAAATCAGAAGATTCAGATTCTGATTTTTTTTATGTTCCTTTTCAATATGGAATAGGTATTCCAAATTATATTCACTGTTGGTATTCCAAATTAGCAACAAGCCATCATTTCATTAAATTTTCCATAAATTGTATATAAATTTATAATAATTTAAAAATAAACATAAAATCATTAACTAATTATGTTATTTAATAATTTAAACAAACAAAGCAATTTTTAGATACGTTAAGATCGATTTTAGGGAGAATTGAATTACAAGAAAAAAAGTTTTTGAAAAAGCTTGGAAATATGTCCGACCCGTACGACACAAAATATCAACTAAAAACTTATTTTTGCATGTAAATGGTGTGGATGCTGTTTGTTCTTATAGCTTATTAGAACAAAACATAGATGCACCGAACCATTTTTGAGAAACCTCGGTATTCCAAATTACCTGCAGTATTCCAAATATGCTGCACTTCCTCTAGTATTTTTTTAAGTTCATGTAAGTAAAAACATTATAAATATTTTTAATTTCGTGCAAATAAATACATTTAAAATATTTTTTGCGTAAATAATTCATTTTAAAAATATTAAGCAAGCTAATTGAAAAGCCAAAAACAACATGTTATTCATCTGGCAATTATGTGTGTCATTATAACATTCCAAAATGGCGATCAATGAACGATGTGTCAAAAAGTACGTTCAATATTTTATTTAACATTAGGTGAGAATAGATTAACGTTTTCTATCTAAATAATTATAATCTATTATACCTGCTTTATATTTTTGTTACGAAAGAGCCAACATTATTATTTTTTGGCAGAAACACAAAAACGGTGTACCGTTACTCCATGCGAAAGGGTTGCGATTATCTAGATGCCTCTTTTTCACATTATACTCTTCCTATGAAAACGACATTATGACTTTGGAAATGTCGTGGGAAGAAGTGAAACAATCGTTGCAAAGAAACTGGACGGAAAAGGCTGTATTCTCTTCTCTATGTTTCCAAGAAAATCTTGAAAGGTTGATCAAGAGTCGATTCATGAATGTTTGATGCAATAAATGAATTAACATAATAAAACTTTCTCTTCTCCTAATATATGTTTTGTGGCACAAATCACTCGAATCGGGTGTATTGCCGTAACCAATTAAAAATAATAATAAAAATAATATGATATGTTTCATAAAATATGTAGTTGAAAAGGAAATTAAGTAAAAATAGGTAAGTATCCATTATTTTTTTGATATGGTTAGCTTTTGGTAGAAGGTAACATGATTTATATTATTATTGCAAAGTATCTTAATTACAAAAAAAGGAGAAGGTATGTTTTATTCTTCTATTTTCATGTTCCTTTTACGCTTTGAAGGAAAAAAGCTTGACTTATTTTAAAATGATTTTAAGCCTCAGATTTCAAAAAATTGATAGACCTTTATTTTTTTTTTTACGCGGCGGCAGAATTGCCATCCACACTTCTCAGCATTATACAACCAGATAAGTCTCCATATGATCAGTCATGATCACACAAAAACTTAACAGTCTAATGCCGAGAAAAATTCACCTATCCAGATATACAGGATATCAAAGGATTAGGCTCAAAACGCGGGATCAAAATACCAGCATTGTGCCTGAAATATCTGTGTTCAGAAACCTTTTTACAATATTACAAGTGTTTATTATAATAGATTTTTGAATTTTAATGTACAAATTAACCGGTAAATCTAATTTTTGTAAATTATTTATTAAAGATTTCGGAGTTACCCCTGTAGCTGACATGACTAAAGGTATTATATAAACGGACCTAGAATGCCAAATATTTTTTATTTCTCCTGCTAGTTCTGTATATTTACGTATTTTTTCTGCGACGGTTGTTTGTATATTATGTGTATTTGGGACAGCGATGTCGATTAGGTACGTTATTTTATTACGTTTATCATGTAATACTAAATCGGGTCTATTATGATGTATTTGTCTATCTGTTATTATGGTTTTATCATAATAGAGCCTATAATTTTGATTTTCTAATACCTGTTCCGGGTTGTATTTATAATAAGGTATTACATTATTTGAGTTTAAAAGATTATGTTTAATAGCTAAATTTTGATGTATAATTTTTGCTACATGATTATGTCTATAAGTATACTCAGTTTGAGCGAGAGTGGAACAACCCGAAACTATGTGTTGAATTGTTTCCGGTTTGGCCAGATATTTCCTACACGAATCATCAATTATATTTTGATTTTTTATAATATATTTTTGATAATTTTTTGTATTTATTACCTGATCTTAGTATTATTATTTATTTTTACTTTTTAATTGCAGAAATTGTAGACAAAATATTTTCATTATATTGCATTAATTTCAAAATGGAAGTGATAAAAAATACAACAAAACTGAAACTAAAAGCTTGGAGATTATTTTGGTTATAAAACATCATGCTTGCACATCATGAAAACTCCTAATTTGTATAAATTAGAATTGCATAATTACGGCATTCAATTTCATAGACCACATATGACAGACTGAATATGACACATGAGAAAAAAAACAAAGAAAAATAATTGTGAAAATGGAATTATGAAATTCATAGACAATATTGTAGGTATGAGTTTTCCAATAAGTACATAGGTAGGTACTAGATTTTTCTCAATCAACGAGTAGTATTTATTTTGACCTAATATTTTCATGGTTTCATACTTCTAAATTTTACAATAGACCATTAAAGGATGACGTCACAGAAAAATCATTGAGGGGCATCAGGCATCCCAACACAACAGACGATTACGGTGTAATATTAGGTGGAACGCCTAAAGAATACCTAATAATCAAAAAAACTGTCAGTGTCGATTTTGTTATTATTTTGTCGTCTGACTTTCTTTTTTTTTCTCTTATGGCATAACATCTTACAAGGATGATTTGCGCAATCTGACTGTTAGCCCCCCAAGCAAAAGCAAATCCATAGACAAGACCACGTGACCTTTAAGGCTTAGCTATCCTCTATCCTCCTATTAGCTATACCTCTTCTAGTTAATTTCAATGTGTTTCAAAGATCAAAATACGTATAACTGTCATGCAATGTTAGTAAAAAAAATCCACACATAAATATTTGAGTCGGTTCGTATGTGCGTATGTCCTTTATGGACTCTGAAATAAGGAAAGACAGAAGTAAAATAATACACTCTATACGAGGTCTCATCTCCTGGGCACGTTCAAGGCTAAAAACATTTAAAATATCTTATGTATTGATAAAGAAATTATAATAATAAAATTTGTATGGAAAAATCTATGAAAGTTTTTGTAAGTAGCAATATTCATGGTCGAACATTTTTCAGTGTACTGAATTAATTTCACAATGGATGTGACGCGAAATACATCAGTACTGAAACTAAACATTTGGGGATTATTTTGGTTATAAATTGTTGTGTTTGATTATGATAAAAACTCCTGAATTATGCAAGTTAAAATTGCATATTTTTGACATCTTGGGCTAATTTCATAATGGCCGACGTGAATGACATAGAATCCAATACATTAATATTTTGGTTGGTACATCAGTTCATTAGTTTGTTTGTTTTTTGACTTTTATGTCCTCTGTACGATATGTATCATCCAGTAGGCGAGCTGAAAACATTTAATATGTATACTTTTATAAAGATTTAATTTATAAATGATGATGTATCAACGATCTTTTGTCGATGTTTGGTAAACTTGAAAATCACTAAAAATCTCATATATCTACGACCATGCTATTAATATGTGTTCTTATTTTATTGTTGATATTCAGTTTCTTTTTATTTCAAAATATGGTTACCAATAATATCAAAAACACAGAACTAATTCAATGATGCTTCAATGTTCTTTTGTCAAAGTAAGGTAAACGTCAAAATAAAATAAAAAAACTCATATCTACAACAATACTATTCATAGGTATGTGTTCTTATTTTATTGTAGGATATTCTGAGTTTCTTTTAATTTCTAAATAAAGTTATCTGTTATAACAATCACAGAAAAGGGTGTGAGATGCATCATTCTTAATTATCTCATAATATAATGTCATCATATAATATAACTATACCAAGCCATAGATAACATTTCTAAAACTTGCATTTAACATAATGGTAGTTAGGCACTTTTGTAAAGGATATCATTTCAATATTATGCTTGCATCAATCTGTTTCATTAGAAGTATTTCATTTTTTCAAAACATGCATCTAAAAACATAAGATTTTCAAAATTTAGATATTAAGATACTGTCTATTGATAAAGATAATTGTTAGAATTGCATACCAACTTTATAATTCTGTTTTATGACTCACTCTGAAAAGAAATTTGTGGCTCTAAAGCATTATTTGCGTTACATCTATTTTTTAGGAATATAATTACATTTCAAATAAAGAATAATGTCCGCGATTTGTACTTTCGTATAATAAAATTATTATTGTATGGTTTGCAGTAATTTTAAATTTCATGAAAGTATTCTAAATTCAAAATAATTATAGAATTTCTAACACTAAACGTAAACAATTCAAAACTGTCATAATAAGCATAGAGATACTAAGTGTCAAAATCAGGGTTGCCAGATTGTGTGACCAAAATTACCTGCATTTTGCCAAGAAAATACCGCACAATGGGACCTTATACATGGGAAAAATATAATTTTTACTCCAACATGATTATTATTAGATCACTTATATTGCGCTGTTTTTGTAATGAAATCACCTCAAGAGCGCATTTACAATATTATTTGTCACTTTAATTTATTTTTATTACTCTTAAAATACAAATCATGTAAACTATTTTTATTGTCACAAATTTTAGGTATTAGATTTAATTTTATTAAAATTTATCACTTAATTTTTAGAAACAAACACAAAAAACAAAACTATCAAATAAAAAAAACACTTTATTTTGGTCGGAAAATAAAAATAAATAAAAACTTAATCGATAAACTATTATATTTGATTAAAAAATTGGAGAAGTTATGGGTTCAGTCAGCTACAAGAGCGCCATCTACCCAAAAATGATATAAATCATACTGTTCACAATTCTGTTTCATATTTCAATTTCTACGCTAAATTTTCGAAATAGTATAGGAATAAAAATATCGTCAGTTTTCTAAAGGGTCGTTCACATTTGTTCACTTTCAGTGATCACTCCGGATGAACCTCCAAGATAAAAAGGTGTGAACGGGCGTTTCATCAATAATGATCACTAGCGATGACGGATGAAAGCGATAACAGCCCGTCATAATTTCGATGAAATGACCTTTCACTGAAACGACCATAAACAAATTTTATCTTATTTTTTGTTTTATTCTCTATGAATTTGTATAGAATGTCAGAATCATATACAAAATTATTATGCAGTCGAGAACTATATTGATTTGTTTTAAGGGCTTTTTTTCATTTTTTTTATTTATTTAATTATATTTTTGTACGAAAATATGTCAAAATACAACATGACTGAAAGTGTTGACATGGCAGTGAGAGCATAGGATGAACAAATGTGAACAGACGTGTTCACTTTCGATGAACAGGTTTGACCCTGACACTCTGAATGATCATCCAGTGTGAAGCAATGTGAATGCTACTTTAGAATAATTATTTTCTCACGATTCCCTTTTTTTCTAATGCAACAGATATTTGTACCGATGATAAAACACAAATTAGTTACACTGGCAACACTGTCCGATCTGTCAATTGTATGGCGTTTGGTGATCCGGTAAATTTTTTTGACTTTGTTTTGATTTTAAAAGACTTTAAAAATATAAAACTGAATAAAACAATACGTAGTGTATCTAAAAAAAATGTTTTCAAGAAATATTCCCAGTGTTAAGCGGAGTTTGAAGCTCAAAAACTACGCTGGTAGATTAACAATGTTTTCCAAAAAACATTGATTTGACTGGTAAGCACTGTCTTAATATTTTAAATTGTATTTTTTTTATGTTTGACGACTCTTAATTGTATTTCTATTACAAGATTACTATTCAATTCTGTGCCTTCTTAAAATATATTTAATGTAATGAATTTACTTAAAAAGGCAAATTATTTTACCGAATATTAGAATAAGCTAAATAAAAAGCTGAAGTGAATGTCTCAGATGCTTAATAATAATGCATCATTAAATGATTGTGTATGGAATGTCTCGATGACTCACTTATATGACAATCCCGTGTTTCTAGGAAGTTAAATTACTGTATTGCTGATTAATTTCAATGTTCATTTCTTTCAGGATTATCTGTGAGTTCTATAAGAAGAATTATAAAAGAAAACATAGGAAAGGCCGTCCAGGATGATTTTGATATCTACTCCATTCGCCAAAAAGTGCATTTGTATTACACTTCTTCTTCTTCTTCATGTGTCTTGCCGGGTCCCCCCGACGTTGACGACCATTTGAGAGAAAGCTTCCCTGTCCTGGGCGGCGCGAAACAGCTCCTCCACGGTTCTGACACCGGTCCACTGTCGAATGTTACACTACATATTTCTTATATTTATTTTACTGTTTTTATTAAATAGTTTTATATTATAATTACGAGTCTGTTTTATTTTCCCTTTAATGTAAAATATTACAGTTAACAGCATATTTTCATGGATGTGTAATTGTGAGGATATCCTTAGTTAGATGATGTCTATCATTATGCAGCCATTTAACCAGTATATGCTTCTGAAGGTGAAAATGCTAAGTATTTATTAAATGATTTTATCATGTAAAAGAAGTCCAAAGTCATGGTCTTTGAAAGAGGAAGTGAGAGAACAGTATGACAGGTAATGATTGACAACGAAGTGTTAGAGCAAGTGGACGAATGTGTGTACTTGGATAGTTTGTTCACGAGAGATGGGAAGTGTGAAAGCGATTGAAAGGAGAAAAGTTGCTGGCAATAAGGTAAATGGTGCAATCCGACCAATAATTGCAAATAGGAACATATCTACCACAGCTAAATGGTTAGTGCACTCTGCTATCTTAGTGCCAACACTCATGTATGCAAGTAAGACGTGGACATGTTTAGAGAAGGATGAAAGTGGTAGAAATGAGATCGTTGAGAAGGATGTGTGGTAAAGGTCTGAGAGATTGTGTGTGTAACAGTTATTTACGAAAGGAATGTGGAATGAAAGTTGGTGTGGTTACAGGGATGAATATAAATATGTTACAATGGTTTGGGCATGTGGAAAGAATGAATGAGGACAGAATGACAAAGAAGATATATTTGGCTAAGAGGAATGGTGCTCGGAGACGTGGACGTCCGAGGTTCAAAAGCAAGATCATTTAAATCAAATCCTACAGGGCGGTCACGTGTTGAGCACATTGAACAGGAGAGCATGCATGAGGAATTGTATGACAGTGACGGAAGCGAAAGATGTATGCAAGGATAGAAGGAAAAAGCGCTCAATCCTTTTTGCCTACCCCGCGAGGGAAGTGGCGTGATGGTATATATGTATGTATGTAAAAAGTCCATTTACTTGGAGAGGTCCTAGCTTATTATTATTAGCTATAGGATTTTTTTTTGTCTGGAACTAAAAGAGTGAATAATAAAAAGAGTCAGCAACTAAATGTATGCACGGAAAGAGACTGATAGAAAGAGTGAGAATTGAAAGTGATGAATGTAATGTGAAAGTAGGTTCTCTTACAAGGTTTCGTTTTTACACAATCAATGTTTGAATAGGGCTACAATGTGAAAGATAACAGCGCCCTCGATTATTTGTCAACTATTTTTTGACAAACTGTATGTATTGTATATATGATTTTGGCACGCATAGAGCTGATTATAATTATGACATGTACTTTTTTTGCTGCTAAATAGATTTTAAGTTCATTTTTTCAATAAGATTGTGTAGTTTTAACTCACATATTTGGATGAATATCTGTTTTTAAACCCGAGCGTTGCCGGGTTATAAAAGCTAGTATATAATATAGATCAATCTTTTATCTCGAGTTTAAGTAGAAGACTTCAATAAAAAATGGTACCAGTTTTCCAGAAAAAAAATCCTAAAAAACTGAAAATTTAAACTTGTACGAATCGCATCTCAAGTTCCCTTTATTGCACATTTTTTTTTATTTGTTTGACTTATGGCATATATAAAAATCTACATTCTAAGTTGTGGACTTTCTTTAATATGCGTTATTTCTTTAATAAATTTCTAAAAACGTAAAATTGCACAAAAAGTATTTTCCGCCTATCGAAATTTCCATACAATTTTAATACTTTCTGCTCAGTCCATAGGGTGTGTCTAAAAATGTTAGTATCGAGTAAAAAGTTGGTGAGAGTGGACGTATCGCTTTTTTCGTGACTATATTTGGAAGTTATTATTATCAGTGTTTCAAATAATCGAGTAAGATTGGAGTCAGCCGTTTTGTAATAGGTAAGTGTCTAAATATTTTTTTTCCACTAACTTTTACACTGATTCTTGTTAAATGACATTTTTTTTCTATCAAGATGCATTTATTTCGCGATGGAATTATGATAATTACAATTTTTTGTGTTCATTTACTACACATAATATTTTCAAATTATTTTGATTACCTGCAATATTATTTTGATTACCTCCGTATTACGAGATTAAATTCAATAAAAAAATCTTAATTAAAAAAAATATAATATTTTTAAATTTGACGCGATGTATTTGAAATACTTGAGTTTTTTTTTTACAGATTTTATAAAGATTCAGTATGGGAAATTCGAAAATTTTTTCCGGAAGACGAAGTAATATAAGGAGAAATCAAAGGAAACATAATATACGCAATATGTGCATCTACAAAAAAAATTGTAAGTAGCTACTTTTTTCATTTTTTCAATTTTTACCAAGGGTCTATGATTTGTGCTTATGGCTTTACTAGCCTGATCTATCTGTAGATACTGTCATTTTTTTTTGTCTGGTTACAGGTAGGTACATTCAGTCAATATATTTTTTATTCAAGAATGTTTTGGGATAGATATTATTTCCAACTGTGTGTAATTATAAACAAGCAGGTTATCCGCCTTTTGTTTTTTGAATATCTGCCTTTTACAAAACGATCAAAAACCTACATAAAATAGGTTTATAATAGGTTAATAGTGGGAGAACAATTTATTAAAAGTACTTTTATACCATCATGGCATATCCCATAATTGGGAAGCCATCGGAGTAAATGTATGTAAAAAACATGCTGATGGTCCTCTCCGTAGCAACAAAAAATAAGACATTCAGGATGGGTGGCATGCCTCAGCACTGAATTGTAGGTGTAGGTTATAAGTGAGCTTTTACGAATACCCGTCTGTTACATCGTACTGTTCTTTCGGGGGCTCCATGGGCTAAAAGTATGTTAGTAGGTAGGTATGTAATAATAAAATAATTAATTTTACAGTCGGGCCAGTATACCAGTGCACCTCAGGTATGATGGTCTCTTTTATTCATAGGCAGGTATCAGCAACCAAAGGCATTGTTATAGAATATTTTATTTTCTTTATTATTATCTAATCCTTGTACCTGCTTACCTACATACGTACTGCGCGCCTTACGGTGTAGACCAAGGACAACACACCCTTTTCGCTTGTTGTTTCTGTCACATTAATATAAGAGTTCCTGTTTGGATATTTTGTGTCAAAATAATATTGCATATAAAAGTTCTCAAGTATGCGTATTAGTACAGTAGGTTAGTTAAGAAGGATATCAAATAATTGGAAGTAGGCAGTTACATACAAAGAATAGTTATAATAGCTACATTATAACACTCTAGGATAGTTTAAAAAAACAAAAGGGATTTAATGAATGAATTTCAATACAAAACTGCAGATAATGCATTTTATGATTTATGACTAATTTTTGTCAGGGAATTCCAAAATTAACGTATCAGAAATCATCCCTTATATTCTTTAGTTTTAAACGAGCATTCGGGATCGCAACATCTAACAGTGAAAAATTATTTTAGTGTCAGTTTATAAATTATAAAAATATGCCTACTAAACGTCAAGTGTTGACTCCCCAGTGTCGCGAATTTGTGATTCGTCTTCGCGATTATTTTACAAAGGAAATTTTCTATTTCAAAATGGAAAAAAATAGCTGATTGACAATCTCTGATAAATGTATCGTTGGTGGTGAGACGTAAGGAAGTTGAGTAAACGTGTAGCGGGGGTTCAGGTGCACTCATATACTGGCCCCACGTTAGTCTTGCAGTTGATTCTTAGAATTATGTGGGATATTTTCTATTAGCACGCCGAAATAACAATAAATAGCGGCTAGTGCAATCGATTCCTGTCTATAGAATTTTTACTACTAAAATTGATGAGTAATACTATAAATATTGAATGCCTACTCTCAATAAAACGTCGTTATATATTTAAAATGATGTATGTGCTTTTTTTATTTAGGCATACTCTTACAAAACTGTTCATTAGGGCATGGCAATAAAAAGTTCAGTTGTTGTATGAACTTTTCATTGCTATGTAATATTATGGTCATGTTATAAGTAAACGGCGCTTTACAAATTGTCCATATATATTGCATTATTATGATTTGTTATCATTCTGACGACAATTTTTAATTGATACTAGGTATGTACTCGTAATTTTAAAATGAACGTGGATGTTGATCCTAAATAATGTAAAGTGCCCTTGAAGTGATATAATCACAGTACGGCGTTGTATAAATTGTCATAATATTCAGAAAGACGAAGCAATATAAGAAGAAATCGAGGGAAACATAATATATAGAATCATATTATGATTCTACAAATATATATATATTGATC
This sequence comes from Athripsodes cinereus, assembly GCA_947579605.1. Lineage (NCBI taxonomy): Eukaryota > Metazoa > Arthropoda > Insecta > Trichoptera > Leptoceridae > Athripsodes > Athripsodes cinereus. The sequence goes on from OX388329.1 coordinate 19,893,580, forward strand.
GATAATCCCCGATTAATTATTCTTAAAAAATTAAATTTTAATATTTGATAATAAGAATCACATTAACATACAGTCAAAATAAGCAGTTTATTATAGAAATGTCAAAATATTTGTAAATATTCACATACGTCATTTTAAATATGCAACGACGATAATCTGTTTAGAAATCATAATCACTTACTACTGAGAACATAAAACAATAGTACCTATGTCCACATAGCTGTGTTACTACTTGAATGATTTACCTGTAATACAATACATGAATGCGAAAAGGTTATCTGTAATTTTACTTACCTATTTACCTAGTATATACCTGATATATTTCTTCAACAAAACAATCGAATTACAAAGATGCATTGATTACCAAACCAAAAAAATAGCCATTGAATCTGCTAATAGACCTACGTAAGTAAAAACACTATCATTTAGAGTAAAATAATTCTCTTTTGAATGGATTGCCAACTTACTTTATTGACCTACACATCTTCTTGTAAATGCACCGTTTATAATGTCTACAATTATATATTTTAGCTGTATTTATTATTTATTATTTTTAGCATTTGTTGATATTATTTAATCTTATATTAGTTAGTAGTGTTATATTTATATTACATAAGCTTTTTATGATACCAACGAACTGGAAATTCCGCAAAATCCTGCATATTCCGTAAATGTAACTCTTATAATTGGTACTTTGTTCATTGCAGATATCCTAATAGTGAATTAGAAAGATGTTTTACAAGTTATATAGAAGAAGAAACTACTCTTGAACCTGTAAATGAACCAACGTAAGTAAAAAAAAAACAAAAACCCACATCAACCACACAACGCCTTACATACTAACCAGGCCCACAGTAAGTTGGGCTATAAACCCATGCACAGTGTTAGGGGTCCATACTCTTTTGGGGTGACCGTTTTATTTATTTTATCATTATAATTATATCGGCTACATTGTAAATGACGAGTTTTTAATTATTTTGTTGTAAGTTATCGCCCAGATTCATATATTTATGATTAAACTTTAGTATTAGGAATAGATTTTGATTAATTTCTGTTGCTTTCTTTTGCAGTGAATCATATAGTCAGCGGTCAACCCAAGGTGATCTAACCATAGATTTATATGTACTAGAAGTAATATAATTCTATGGATCTAACTAATGATAACGAGTTGATCATTAAGAATCAAAGGTACTATACACACCATAAATATTTGACAAGTACTTTAAATAATTTCATTAGTAACCGTCATTAATAAATTAATCAATGTTTGCAGGTTTGAAGAAGATTGTGAAAACGAAATAAATATTGGGAGAAGGATTATAAATGTTAGCTATTTTTTTTGTAAAGAAACGCAAAGCATTTCATCGCATGGACCGATGCAGTGTGGTTTACAATTTATGAAAATAATATCCGAGACGAATGCGGGATTGAGAAACACACTACGTCAGAATATATCTACCATTTGCATTGCCACCGGTTCTACAACGTCCAACTACAGATCATCGCAGCCGCTACAGCAATGAAATGGCTCATCACCTCACTAACTTATCTTGTGCTCACCGCAAATAAAGACCATCCTCCTCATCCACGTTGTCCTCCTCATTTACAATAAGAGTATTGAAGTTGACCGTCGTCGTGACGTTATCGAGTATTATTCGTCGTCCGCTGTCTATACCGAAACGCGGCATGGGTGCGAAATCACAGTTGATGTTGAACGCCGACCCTGTCCCGCAAAATTTCTCAACAAAAAAAGTATGAATTATAAAGAGTTCTTCGAGAAGGTGCTAATTTATAAACCATTAATATTTTTAGGTATGTTTTGATCAAGGTGATGATTTATTTATTAAAAAAAAATACCAAAATCAGGGGATGAATCCTAATAATAGATGATGCCTTAAAAACTATTATTTTTAATTTATATTATTAATTATTGTGTCTATAAATAGTGTTGCTATGTATATTTATTTACTTATTATCGTTTTAATTGATAGTTTTGCAATTGATTTTATTACCATTAATCCCTTAAAAGGTATATTTAGAACTAAAGCATTTTTCTTAGAATCAATGATGAAGTTCATCATTTATTTATAAAAAGTGGTCCGTACCGGCTTCGCACGGGTAGATAGGTATTTAAAAGAATAGGGTTAATTAGGATCCGTAATTTTTTTGAAAATATAATAATAGCCTATGTCACCCGGGGATAGTGTAGCTTCCCAATAATGAAAAAAAAATTCAAACCGGCTCAGTATTTTCGGAGCCTATTCAATGCAAACAATCAAATCTTTCCTCTTTATAATATTATTTATAATACTTATCAAAAGTAATACGCCACCGCTATTGTATTAGGTGTGCACATGTTTTAGGCAGGTATATTTTGTATTCCTTTTATGTATTATTAATTATTATTATTATGTTTTATTTTCTTCACCCACTAATAAAGTACTTGTTACTGGTTTAATTCTTATTATGCAATTTTGATAATACATATATAATTATTTAGAATATTTAAAATAAATTATTCTAAATAATTATCTCCTATTTGTTTACTTATAATTTTTTTTCTGTAACGTACTTACTTATTGACATAGACAGTAAAACTCACTGTATAAAAATGAAATATTATGTTTTCTTTGTATGCCCAATAACAGTCATTCACTGACATCCATAATATGCGCAATATTAGCATATACCTACCTGCTTTCATTGATTCATTCAATTTTATTTATTTACTATAATACATTTAGGTAATTCTGGTAGGTTATCTTGAGTAGCAATATTCTAATGTTATGTAGGTACCTACATGCATCTATGTACATTACACCCATTCTGAATGTCTTGCCTAGTTATTTTGTCCATTGCGGACGTAATATAAACATAATTATACGTAAGCGAACAGAATAAAATATTTTTGTGATGATTTTTTCCAAAGAGTTTAGTTGTCTACTAAAATAAAATAGGAAAACAATATTTCATCCACTTTGGTATGGATAAATACTTCACAATTTATGGCCTCATAAAAGAAACTACCAAAACCTATATAATAGTAAAAGGTTTATTTTTTACCTATCTGCTGTAGCCATATAACTACTATTATTATTAGGTCAGGCCATTTTTCACAAATAGGGTAGCCAGTAGAGTAATCACATCTAATAAATGTCCTCTCCGTGACAAAAAATAGCACCCAACCTCATACCTCATCAACGAATTGAAGATATTAACTTTTCTATTTTTGAAGAGGTAACACTATGAAAGCTCATTTTTAAAATTTAGGTGATAAAAATAAAAATATAACACTGTATAACTTTCACTAATTAATATTTTGCTTAAAAGCTTTTCGGACATACGTCCATCTTCAGTAATAAATATCTTATAACTAATGAAAAAAGACAAAAAGGAACAAAACGTTAAACATTATAAATAATTGAGGGTAGGGGGGTGGGCGGGGTTAATGGAATTATAATATGGATCTGTGTAGTTATTGGTAGAGGTGTTGTTTTAAGGTAATGAATGGGTAGAGGTAGTGAAAGGGTGGGTTAAAGGAGAAATGAGAGGTGGTATTTGTATATTAATTATATTATCATTGTTTTTATTAATTTCTACTGCTTCTAGAATATTCATTTTACGTCCTTTTTTGCATGTATATAAAACTTTTAATCCTTCCTGATTAAAAGAATGACCCGATTCTTTAGCATGGTCCGCCATTTCTGAATTGACTTTAATTGTATTAAGAGCCATTCTGTGCTCTTTATATCTGGATAAGATTTTTCTTCCAGTTTGGCCAATATAATATTTGGGACAATCATTACATTGTAATTTATAGATACCACTATGATCAAGTTTATTGATTTTAGATTATGTATTGAAAATGTTTCTCCCAATGTTGTTTGAAGTATAAAATGCTGGTTTAAAAGTTTTTTTTTTACAAGTATTTAAGGCGTCATATGTTATCTGTCCCATAAATTCAATTCTTCTATATGTAAATTCTTCATTTGACTGAGGTTGTGTTTTAGGATAAATATATTTAAATGTTCTAACATACACTCTCTGCCTACCCCATTTGAGACACGGCGTGACGGTATAGTATTGTATAAATATATTATACCTACTAATGTATTACGAATACCTGCCTTTTACAGAGCACTTGAAAATTTGCAACAAAAGTTGGAAGACTAATTCAAGCTACGTGGCTTAATCACGAGGATCAAATTATCAAAGACAGTCGTGTATTGAGTAAGAGAAATCGACGTGCGCGCATGAGAAAATACATAAATGTAATTGAAGCGATAGAAGTGTGTACGAACAGATCTATATGGCGTTTCGTTCTTTTTGCTTACCCTACTTGAGATGCGGCGTATAGTTTCTACTATTTTTACTAAAACATCACGGTCCATCCCACAAGTGGGATAGTATAATGATATAAAATATTACAACCCGTGGAATCTCCTGTAGTGAATAGATCTCACATTCTTCTTTCCATAATTTTTCAGGCTTGGATAGACTCCCGCTTCTAGGAAATTTAGCTGTCTTTCAGCTAATGAAATGCGCATGACTTTCATGCAATGTTCATGAAAAAAATATATAATATAGATCAATCTTTTTTCTAGATACCTATTTTTAGTCATTTTTCAAAAGTGTTACCAGTTTTTCAGAAAAAAAATAAAAAAAAACTAAGTTAACACTTGTAAGGATCAAATCTTAACTTCTCTTTATCTATAAGGTTAGTCGAGCGTTCCATCCTTTCTGCACAAGACGCAAGGTGAGAGGTAAGAAAGATATTTTATATCCACTTATTACTGTAATTTTTTAGTCGAGCACGTTTTTCTGTTACTTTTTATGTACTCATTATTTTATAAAGTATTGTGTTTAGGTACTTAGTGTTACATTTGTGTATCAACCTACAATAAGCATACATGATAATATCAACTTGGACATGTAGAATAACAGCTAACTTGAACATGTGAAACGAACAAGAGCTAGTCCCAAAATAATATATGAATCTTGTATTATGAGTACTAACACGACGATACACATACAATGCACTAAACACATTGAATTGTGTAACTGATATTTTTATGATACTCTTTTTTTTTGATATTGTAACCAATGTTGCTATAGATGCTATACCATCACGGCATATCCCACAAGTGGGGTAGCCATCAGACCAGCCGCATGTAAGAAACATGCTAGCTGTCCTCTTCGTGCCAATACAAAATAAAGACATTCAGGATGGGTAGCAAACCTCATCATTGTAACCAATGTGCAGTTAAGAATAAAAATAAAATAAATAAATTTAACACCCAGACCCAGAACACTTTGAAAAAGGTAATTCTTTATTTTGCTCAGGCCGGGAATCGAATCCGGGACCTCATGACTCAAAGGCAATAGCGTTATCTCCGTGCCACGCCGGTCGCCAACTTTTTCTCTGCCTACCCCACTTGGGACACGGCGTGAGGGTATAATATCAATAATATCAATCATCGCCCTCAAAGGAAAAGCAGCCTCCTCCATTCAGAGCGACTCCGCGCCAATTGCGTATCCCTTTTTCACGACATTCCCTGCGCTCTGATATCGTTGTCATAGGAACGGCGGATGTGAAAGAGGGACGCCCGGGCCGACGGAACCCTTGCGGACGGAAGAACAGTGCTCTTTTTGGCCAACTATCATTGGGCATTCTCAGAACATGTCCCAGCCAGGACCATCGTCTCTCCTGTATTACGGAGATTACAGATCTCTGCCGGGTGCGTCGGTGCACAGCATCATTTGTGACATGTTCATACCATTTGACATCCAAAATTCTTCTAATATAGTATATTATTATCTACCTAATAATTGTGAGTAGTAAAACACATAAACAAATACTCAACATAGAGACTGCGAAATAAATATTGTCCCTAGAAACAGGTATAAAAAATCAAATGATGAAAAGATGGCGAAAAGGATATTATTTTATTTGAACGTTCTAAATTTTACGTTCCTTTTACATGATACACAAATTTGTCCTAGTATTACCTCTCCTGATTACGTAAAAGTAAGGAGATTATAAATTACAATGTTGGTGTCTTTTTGTTGTATATATCTATTGTTATTACCTGCTGACTCGGTTGTAAAATAGTACGGTATGTGAAGAGTGTGGTATGGTGCAAGTGGGAAGGAAGCAAATGTATTCATAATAATCATAACATACGAACTACGTAGTATTCTCACTGAATTCTTATAAGAAATTAATTTGTAAAATCTCAGTTTGTATCTAGGGAACAACAGCGGGGAAAGGGAAGATGCAGATCGCGCGGAGGGAGAAATCTACCCTAGAACGCATTTACGAAATTTTTCGGCGCTACCTCCTACCCTTAATGGTCTATGGGAAGAGGTTTTTAGTACTTTTACCCACATAGGTACCTACCCATTTATTTATAGAAATATGGCCGTGTGGGATGTCAAACTTTAAGATTTTACAGTGGGAAAAGGGTTTCAGTACTTTTATCCACATAGGTACCTACCCATTTTTTTTAATTGAAATATGGCGTGTGGGATGTCAATTTAGTACTTTTATCTACGTAGGTACCTACTCATTTTATTTATTGAAATATGGCCGTGTGGGATGTCAAACTTCAAGATTCTACAGTGGGAAGAGGAATTCAGTACTTTTATCTACGTGGGTACCTACCCATTTTATTTATCGAAATATGGCCGTGTGGGATGTCAAACTTCAAAATTTTACAGTGGGAAAAGGTTTTCAGTACTTTTATCCACGTAGGTACCTACCCATTTGATTTATTGAAATATGGCCGTGTGGGATGTCAAACTTCAAGATTTTATAGCGGGGAAAAGGTTTTCAGTACTTTTACCCACGTAGGTACCTACCCATTTTTTTGTTGAAATATGGCGTGTGGGATGTCAAACTTCAAGATTTTACAGTGGTATAAGAGTTTTAGTACTTCTTTGTCATTTGACCGGAATCTCATCCAGTCCTGGCTGGCAGAATGGTCAGAGACTAGTCAACTCAAAGGAACAAAGTATAACCCGATATGTCTATGAAACCCTGGTTTTCAGAAGTTTTAATGAGTAAGACTGACACCTCCGCAATCTGCAGAATGAGATTAGCTCATTGCTGTACCACATCCCATCTCTACAGAATCCACGTTATCGACTCTCCTCTGTGCGACTGCCAAGAGGAGGAGGATCTTGATAATATATTTTTCGAATGCCCGATCAACAACATCTACCCAACTTTGATTAATGACCTGACAAATTACAGGGTTCCACTACCTACAAAATATATTTCTTTGTTTTTGAGTTCTAGAGACAAAAACATTTTCAAACTCCTTGTCCTGTTCCTCAAGGCTCATTTGATGAAACTTTGAATGTTGTATTTTTGTATTTTGTCCTGATCTAATAATTTTTATTTGCAGTTACTGGCTAGGAACACCCTCAAGGGTGAAAGCCAACAAAAAGAAAAAGAGATTTTAGTACTTTTATCCACGTAGGTACCTACCCATTTTTTTTATTGAAATATGGCCGTGTGGGATGTCAAACTTCAAGATTTTATAGCGGGGAAAAGGTTTTCAGTACTTGTACCCACGTAGGTACCTACCCATTTTTTTGTATTGAAATATGGCGTGTGGGATTTCAAACTTCAAGATTTTACAGTGAGAAGTGGTTTTCATTACTTTTAGCCACGTAGATACCTACCCATTTTTTAAAATTTAAATATAAGCTGAGAAGGATGTGTGATAAAAGTCCGAAAGATAGTGTGCGTAACAGTGATATACAAAACGAATGTGAAATGAAAATTGGTGTAATTAAAAGGATGAATGTGAATAAGTTAAGATGGCAAGCTCATTTTAATCAAATTCTACAGGACGGTCACGTGTTGAGCACATTGAACAGGAGAGCATGCATGAGGAATTGTATGACAGTGACGGAAGCGAAAGATTTATGCAAGGATAGAAGGAAGTGGCTCTCGATCCTTTCTGTCTACCCCGCGAGGAAAGCGGCGTGATGGTATGTATGTATGTGTATGTAATGTAGGTACATTGTTATAATTTTATATTCTGTTAAGTCTCACTAACAAATTATATTCTATTATCTGTTATCTACTTTAATGTGACACTGTGTATACAGTTGATAAAAACATTATTGCTGCCTACATAAAATAATTTTTATATATATACCTACTTCCTGTTTTTTTTTTAATATGCATGATTCCCGTGCAACGCCGGGTATAAAAGCTAGTGTTTTATAAAACCCGTAGTGTAATTACTTACGCGTCTTTTATAAAACCATAAATTGTTATTTATGTATATAATATTGTATTGTACTTCAAAGATATCCGATTATATAAATAAAAAAAAACTATATACCTACATGGGTGATAAACTAAAGATGAAGCTGATATATATTCGATATAATAACTATTCAATAGGTACTTATCATGAAAAAATAGCAAAAAATCTTGGAATCAAAATTTATAAGGCTATTTTATGGTGAAAATAAAACTACCTACATATACCTAGTAGGTACGTAAAATCTTTTTATGTCTTATTTCAAATTATCAAGAAGTTGATGTTTATTTTTGTTCTTAAAAAATCTAGGTAGGGATATAGTGTTTAATTTTACATATTATGTCTACATAAATAAAATTTTGAATTTTAATAATAAAACTGGGTATAGTTTTTACGGCCACTTATGTTATAAAGAACATTCCGCAATTCACCTAAACTCGACAAATTACGGAAATGGCCGAATATTTAGTATCCGGCCAATCTATTTCATTTCTAGTATAAACAATAATAAAGTAAGTACTATGGTTACTAATTTTTGATTTCCGAGCCCTCACGATTGGAATCGTGCCCTCAATACCGCGTGATATTTATAATCCACTTTTTTCGTTTCAATTTACTTTATTTAACCCTTACAGGACTTCAAAATTGGAGACGATGTTATACCTACGGACGAACACTTTTGTATACAATATTAAATTCTCAAGTACGTCGTAAATCTATCATCTATCCGATATTTGTTTATACAATCATTTGAGTAATGACATTGGTGTCCCTTTTGTGTGATACTTGACTCACAAAAATGTAAATAGACACATAAAACTTAATTATAAATATTTTTCATATAAACAATACTAACCTATCCGTCATTTATATGAGGACAGGAACACTACGCCGATGAATGTTTTATGTCATTATGTAAAAAATATTACAATAGTAATCAATCACTAATAAATAAATTACGATTACTATTTTTTATGAAGCCATTCTGTTCCTTTATTGTCAAATGACGATTACGCGTCATTAACATGCAGATTCAAAAAAAAAATTAATGTAGAATGTTAGTGTCGTAGATATACCTACTTATGTAGATACACGAGAATGCTCAGTATATTGTTTAAGACTTGTTTCGTATACAAAAAAAATATTTTTTTCTATACTATCTTTTCGTAACTCGAAATCTGAGTCCGTTTTGATAACTCGAAATCTGAGTCCATGTTGATAACAGTATCGAAAATTTCATCTTCCCTTAATTTTATCTTAGACATTATGGATAATTTAAAGTAATCATGTAAAAATATAAGATATAAAAAGTACAAAATAAATAACAAAAATGAATTAAAATGGCGCGATATCAGCGCACAACACCACTTGTACCATTCTTGTAACAAGATCTGACGTGCAAGCCGCGCGATATGATTCGTCCGTGTTATTGCGCGGGAATTTTTAAACTTATCGGGACATCGACATGATTTCAGAGCATGAATCTTCTGTTTATATTGACGAAAATATAAATTATTTCAAAAGATTTCCAAGAGATGTCGACAGTATAATGATTTCTTGATTTTTTGATATAAATATTATATGAAATATATATCGCCTATATAGAGAAATTTGTATGAGAAGCGAGTGTCAAACGGTATTGTCGGCCGGCCATATGCCACGACTCGTTGCGTCAAACACGTTTGACAGCCGTCTGGTAAAGATTAATATAAAATTACACACCATAGTCACATTGGCGGGTTATTTGAGCTCCTTCATCCTTCTTCTAACATCAAGTAAACAAATAAGTCATTAAAATCTCAACGCACTCCCATAACACTCGATATTTGAACCTCAAGTATTCTCGCCTAGCCTGCGTCATACATAAAAAAGATAGTTTATAGTCTGTTCATGAAAACAATGGTCGATTGATTTTTTCTCAGTGTAATGCTCACAGTTTTTTATTTTATCTCATTTTTTACTTTGTTTTATACACAGTTTTATTTTTCAAATCTTCACTGAGAATAAAAATAATCAAAACTGTTCATAAATTTCGTAATCGAAAAAATGTTAACACTTGTGTAGGGACTACTAAGTAGTATTCAAATTTTGTCAAGGGTCAAAATAAAATAAGCAATAACATCAATTGAACATATATATATAGGTTAAATAACTAACTTAAACCAATCCACAGTAACAAAAGTGACAAAACAAATAATATAAACAATATAACTGATTAAGTATCAAAAATGCCGCGCGTATGATACAATTCGCGCGAACATACTACAATGGTAATAAACGGCGACTGATTTCCGGCATGTACGCTGTCAGTACTTTTATAAATCGTCATTGTGACGAAATTCGTAGGTACATCTTTACCGACTTCACAGGAATGGATAAAGGATGAATGTAGGTAAATATCGGTACAGATTTAAATTTAAAAAATCCAACACAGATGTCTCTGGGGTGTGGATGTCTAAGGTAAGGAAATGTCAAACATGGATGTCACGGCTGTGGATTCCAAAGGGTTAAATACACAAACAATAATAAGGTACCTAAGTATTATGTTTACTAAATATGCCCGCGATGTTTATAGGTAATTGAATCAATGCAGGGTCCTGTGACACAATTACTGAGCCATGTCTAGACGCATGGCGGCTGAGGTAGCAGGTACCTTTGTATGGGATATCATTATTTACTGATTTAAGACGTTATTATAAGCTTTATATATGAAAGACTGTATGATCTAATTTTCATCCGAAATGCATGTACAACATGCACCCCATGTATGAAAGATCATTAATTTGATTTTACGCAGGAGATAGTATGAGGTGAAGGTTTTACTCCATTTCACTGCGTACAGTCGGGCAGAGACTTGGCTCTTGCCTTTGCATACGGGACGAGACACGGCCCGTCACCAGGACATGCAGATTGGATTCGTTGAAAAGGTGTTGTGTTTCAACATTTAAGTGCTGTATGACATACCTTTATATATATATATATATATATGAAGACTGAATGATCTAATTTTCATCCGAAATGCATGTACAACATGCACCTCAAGAATGAAAGATCATTTGATTTTACGCAGGAGACAGTATGAAGGTGAAGGTTTTACTCCATTTCACTGCGTACAGTCGGGCAGAGGCTTGGCTCATGCCTTTGCATACGGAACGAGGCTAGGCCCGTCACCGGAATATGCAGTTTGGATTTGTCGAAGAGATGTTATGTTTCGACATGTGCGCATGTGTCTCATCAGGACCATCTTACATAATGGCCGACACAACATCAAATCCAGTATGCGAGGAGCATCGCATATTATGAAGACTGTATGATCTAATTTTCATCCGAAATGCATGTACAACATGCACCTCATGAATGAAAGATCATTTGATTTTT